>JAODAL010033584.1:0-45384 GCA_025379985.1 Phyllomedusa bahiana | reverse complement strand
CCCCTTTTCCCCGCTGTACAGTCTGCCCCAAATTATAAAAAGGCCGGGAATTTCCACTGAAAAAATGTATAACGCCGTTCCAGCATGGGTTTATGAAGGATCGGTCTTGTCAAACTAATCTCATCAGCTTCTATGAGGAAGTCAGTTCCAGACTGGATCGGGGTGAAGCATTGGATGTCATATATCTAGATTTCTCTTAGGCTATGTTCACACGGCTTAATTGTGGGATGTATTTCGCCTCGCAATTACATCATATGTACGGGACTGGGGCGGGGGGCGGCAGCCTGCAGGCCCCATAGGCATTCATTAATCTAGGCACATATACGCGTGAATAATTGACATGTCACTCGCCATATTGTGCAAGCAGGAAGAGGAGACTTAATCTATAGTTCTCTATGAGAACTGCAGATTACCGTAATGACTGGGACGTATTTCAGCCCGTAATTCACGCAGTACTGAGTGAATTACGGTCTGAAATATGTCCCAGAATAAGCCGTGTGAACATGGCCTAAAAGCATTTGATACTGTTCCACATGAAAGGTTGGTAAGTAAAATGAGAATGCTTGGACTGGGGGAAAATGTGTGCAAGTGGGTAAGCAACTGGCTCACTGATAGAAAACAAAGGGTGGTAATTAACGGTGCATACTCAGACTGGATTGATGTTACTAGTGGGGTACCACAGGGCTCAGTATTGGGCCCTATCCTCTAATATTTTCATTAATGACCTTACACAGGGATTATACAGTAGAATATTTGTAGCAGCCAGTGTCAAGCAGCAGCAGCCCAGGCAAATAGGATCAAGGGGTGCATTAAAAGGGGCATGGAGGCACATGATGAGAACATTATTCTCCCATTATACAAGTCACTGGTTAGACCACACATGGAATATTGTGTACAGTTTTGGGCACCAGTTCACAGTAAAGACATTGTAGAGATTGAACAGGTTCAAGGGCGGGCAACAAAAATAATAAAAGAATTGGGTGGACTGCAATACCCAGAAAGATTAGCAGGTTTAGGTTATTTAGTTTTCAAAAAAGACAGCTTTGGGGGGACATAATAAACGTATAATAATAACCTTTATTTATATAGCGCCAACATATTCTGCAGTACTTTACAATTTATAGGGTATAATTACAGACAAGGAGAACAAACATTACACAGTAAAAAGCTACTTACAGATCAGACACAAGGTGTGAGGGTCCTGCTCCCAAGAGCTTACATTCTGTTAGGTTATGTGGGTGAGACAAAGGGTGAGAAGTGCTTGGTTTACAATGGTCCAGCCATGTTATAGGGTATTTACATAAAAAAGTGGATGTACCTGCCACCCTGACCGTGCATCTATATACAGTTGAAACCAGAAATTTACATACACTATATAAAAAGACACATATGCATGTTTTTCTCACTATCTGACATGAAATCAGAATAAATCTTACCCTTTTTAGGTCAATTAGGAACCACAATTATTTCTATTTGCCAAATTCCAGAATAATGAGAAAGAGAGAGAATTTTTTAAGGCATTTTTATTATTTTCTGCAAAATTAAAAGTTTACATACATTTTTATTAGTATTTGGTAGCATTGCCTTTAAACTGTATTTAATTGGGTCAAACATTTTTTGGGTATCCTTCCACAGCTTCCACAATAGTTGGTAGGAATTTTGGTCCATTCCTCCTGGCAGAACTGGTGTAACTGAGACATATTTGTAGGTAGCCTTGCTCACACCTGCCTTTTCAGCTTTGCTCATAAATTCATAAATTTTCATTAGGATTGAGATCAGGTCTTTGTGATGGCCACTCCACAGCAAAACATTAACTTGATTATCTTTAAGCCGCTTTGTAACCAGTCTGGCAGTATGCTTCATGTCATTGTCCATTTGGAAGACCCATTTCTGCCCAAGCTTTGACTTCCTGGCTGAGGTCTTGAGATGTTGCTTCAGTATTGTCACATAATCTTCTTTTCTCGTGATGCCATCTATTTTTTAAAGTGCACCAGTCCTTCCTGTAGCAAAACACCCCCACAACATGATGCTGCCCCTCCCGCGTCTCACAACATGATGCTGCCACTCCCGTGTTTCACAGTTGGGATGGTGTTATTAGGTTTCCAAGTTTCTCCCTTTTACCTCCAAACATAACGATAGTCATTATGGCCAAACAGTTCAATTTCAGTCTCGTGTGACCACAGGACATGTCTCCAAAAATGTAGGTCTTTGTTCCTGTGTGCATTTGTAAACATTAATCTGACTTTTATATATTTCTTTTGGAGTAATGGCTTCCTCCTGGCAGAGTGGCCTTTCAGCCCATATTCACACAATGCTCATTTTCCTGTGGATAATGACTGTGCTGTTCTATTCAGTTATAGGTATTGTTATTCAACTGTATATATTATTGCATCCCTTTTCTCCACCCATTCTTTATTATGTATTGTTGCTGTGCTGCCATCTGCTGACCAGAATTTACATATGCTCCCTCTGTCTTTTTTCGTAAAGTTTTTCTCTGAGGGAGTGTGTTTTTTTTCTAGCTTTTGCTGTGTCATTTCCTGTTAGTTATTTTCATCTTAATGTGACAGGAGCACACATCTTTTGGGCTAGCAGAAGCATCAATTTTGACAGCAAATTGGAGCAAAACAGCGAATTCAAAAAACAGAAACAACAAGTGCAGCAAACAACAGAGCACAAAAAACAAACACAGCAGCAAAAAACCCCCAAAAGGTTTATACAAAAACTACAGAGATAACCACAGTTCGTATCAGTGACATTGCTTTTCCCAAAGGGTGAATAAACCGCATTCTTTTTCTCCCACTGTGTTATATATCTACTAACTACCCCTTTGGTCCTGTGCTCCACATTCGGGGATACGAAGGTAAAAAAGCTCCCATCATATCATCCACCAGCCTTTACACCTTCATTCGCCTCTTTGGGGGGACAAACAGTCAGAAATTGTTTTGATCCCAAACATCAGTCAAAATTGGCTTGAGCTCAAGACATCAGTCAAAAATTGCCTTAAAGCCCAAACACAGTCAAAATCTCCTTAGCAACAAGCACATTGCATAAACCCACGTTGCTCGGCCACCCAGACTTGAAAAACCCCGAATTTCCCGCTCAAATCACCCTGGAATCTTTTCTGGTGTCCCGTAGAAGCTGTGCTGCGATTTTCACCCCCAAATAAAAGTTGATTTTCTTAAAGAACGTGAAAACCTAAATAAAAGGGCCAAAAACAGTTTTTTGCAATTTCCCCCATTTTGAAACACGAAAGGACAATTATACTGAGGATTTTGAAGAGCAGGAAAAGCAGAACTCGCACTTCCAGCAGACCAAGTTGTACATAAAAACGCCTTAAAACCGACACTAAAGTTTATTGAAAACTATCAAAATAAAAATGACTCTGTGAAAAAACCCCCGGAAGAGCGATGGGAACAATTTACCCCCCTTTATTCGGGCTTTCATTCCTTAAAAGGTATGAGACCCCTCAAAACCCGTTGCACGGCTGAATACAGCGCCAAAGGGAATAAGCGGTTGTTTGAAAAGAAAATTCACCTTTTTAAAAGACCAAATTTCGATGAAGCCTAACAAGCTGAACAAGTCAAAATCATGGAAAGAAAAAAGACGTCATGGTACAGAATCTAAAGAAAAAGCGGAACGCCGTATCTCTCACTACAGGGACCAACGACAGATCAAATATTAAACATTCATCACGAACTTACAAATCATTTTGCTCAAGAAGCTAAGTCCTGAGTGACAAAATACTAAGCCTCATAGATGCAAACAACCCAAAAATAAACGTCCTTTAAGAAAAGGGGGGTAAGGCAGAAAGAAAACGTGCAAGCTCGGGCTGAAAGGAAACTTGCAGAAGCGAGGCTCACGCTAAAAGAGCAAGTGCAGAAGAAAGGGGCTCAGGCAAAAGAGAAATGCAGAAGCAGAGGCTCAGGCGAAAAAAACGGCAGAGGCCAGGCTGAAAGAGAAAGTGCAAAAGCAAAGGCTCGGGCAAAAGAGAAAGTGAAAGCAGGGGCTCGGATAAAATTCTTCAAATAGAGGGAAGAGGAAACGCTTTGGCAAAAGAAAAGTATTTGAGCGAGTAATGACCCAAAGGCTTGACCCAAATTTTTGTTGCCACGGGAAAACGGAAAATCCTTTTTGACGCCCCATGATATGTGCTGAAACAGTTACCTCAAGCCCCATGCTCTAATACTGTTCAAGTTGACAAAACAAAACTCCAAGTCAGCTCCCCTGCACTCTATCCCATCCACAGCACCCGCACCAACTAATGACCAACCTAATGTGCCTTTAAAGGAAAATATAACAGGAAGAGGGCACAGGTGTTTTTGGCCTAGTTCCACACGGAGCAGGAAACAAACTTCCAGACTAAACCAAGCTAAATCCTGCAGAAACATCATTCTACCCGGGAACATCCACCCTTTCACACCAGGCAACCCATAACCCAAGTGGTCCACGAGTTGACACGCAACAACAGTGAGAAAGCAATAATCTGAGTTTGCTAGGTACGGGTTTAGCAGGGGTGATAAACCAGTCTTTAAAAAATTTTAAATGACCGCGCAGAGAGCTACAGACCGGGAAAAAACCCTTCAAAGCGCCTTTTGCCAACCTTAACCTAACCGCAGGGGCAGAGCTGACTCAGGGCAAAGGCTGGGCCCAGGCTTACAAATCGCATCAAGACCCTAAAACCCTTCTATGGGGGACAAGCAGAAGCGGGTCTTCCCGCTCCCTGGCAGGATTGAATACCTTTTGGCAGCGTGGAACGAAGGAAACCCCTATTCAAGAGAGCAGAACATTCCAAAATCAATCTCAGGAATCCACAAGCTTCAGGACCAAAAGTATCTGCTCTGGAACTAACCGCTAAAAGAGACCCTCGTCTTTTGGATACCCCCATGGGGTGAATCCAATTGTCGAAAAGCTCCCTTACAGTTTAAGAGAAGTGGGCAACATCATCTCAAGATACAAAAGGACCAAAAAGTCCCCTTTTTCCCCCTTTTATTCATTCTGCAGGTTTCACGATAGCAGGCCCAGAAGGAATGACCCCGTCCTTGAATTCCTGAGCCAACACTACAACTGCATCATCTTAAAGGTACGAAGGTGCACACAGAAACACAAGACTTTAAGAACAGGTGAGTGTTAAAAAGATAACCGCCACCACCTGCAGAACCCAAAGGGTAAAACCATACAATTCGTCGGAGCAACCCCCTTCCGTGAATGTCCCTTTCATAAAAAAACTCACTCACAAACAAATGGAGAGGATTTGGGCCCAAACCCCCCATACGGGAGGCAAAAAATCTCACTGACTGGGGGAAAGTTTCAGATGCTCCCTTTCTTTTGGGCATAGGGCTAAGGACTGAAATCCACCATTTAAGTGAGGAGTGTCACAGCGACAGACATGGACATCTATCACCCCAAAACCCCCCTCACCAGCAAATTTACCACTGCAGTGACCAGTACTCCCGACAAGCCATGGCGGGGAGCCCCCCGAAAAAAACTAACATGCCAAGAGTTTTCTGTCAAGCTGAGGTATGTGGGAGAGCCCAAAAAGAAAGTTGTGCCCAAAAAAATGTCTTATCAAGGTTTCCCCAGAGAGACAACCCAAAAAAGGGGTAAAAAATGTACCGATCATTGGGTACCACAGCAACCGGCCTTAGTGACCCAAATTCCCTTTTAGCATTTGGGATAAAGGACCCACAAAACCCAAAACCTTTAAAAACCTGCTCAGGCAGCAAGAACTTTTGGAAGAAGAGCACAGGATTTATCGCTTCCCTATCAAAGGGGTACAGAGATACCCCCACCTACACTGTCGAAAGCGACCAAACCCATCACAGGAGAGATTCCTACCCCCCAAAACTGCTTTCACCCCACCCTAAGGCACCTACCAGGTTATCCCCCCTTTGGATTTGGGCGCCGAATTCTATCCTGTTTGGGAGAGACAAACTAAGGGTACACAAGGTGCGTCAACGTGTAATGGCCTGACTACCCTACCCCAAAAACTAGACTTGGGGTGGGGAGCTAGGAAATGTATGCTTGGGCAATCAGGGAATTTCTCCTTTAAGACTTATGGCAAGGAGACGGACCACCTTACATCAAGCCGTGCCCTCATCAATGAGGGGAAAAAAGAACTTCCAGACCTCATACAGCTGCCCCACATCATTCCCTCCCCCCAGTGACAATCTGGGGGGACATTGTTTCTCACAACAAGGATGACAAAAATAGCATTGTCATAAAAAGAGAATTCCCAAATAAGGACAGTGAGTTTTCTAAGGATGAAACCGACACTGGGTTTTTTCCATTACCCTCCGAGCTTCCCGAGTAAGACCCCCAAAAAACCGGAAAAAGCTTTGTAAAAATTTTACTCCTTTACGTACCCTAAAGAGCAAGTGAAATAGGAACACGTTTTCACTTTTTTGGAGAGAATATTCCAAAAAAACCATGAAGAAACCCCTTCATTCCCAAAGAAGAACAGGAGTGCGGATAGGGGGCATTGGGAAATTAAACATCTCCTTCCAAGACACATCTTGCAAAGGGGGCCCTGACAGCGACCCTTCCCCATCTCTCCAACCCTTTTTTTAAGCCACCAAATTTTTATGCCCCAAAAATCAGAATAAGAGAAATGTCCATCACACATTTTTGCATCTACAGATGACTTCATAGGCAAGAAGCGAGAATCTCTCCCAAAAATTAACAGCGTTACCCCTGGAAAGCAAGAAAGCCAGAAGCATCTTCAAAAGGAAAAATTCAGACTCCCTTGCTGGAGGGGCCCTTGGCTCAAAAGACCCCCCAAGACATATGATTTTACACTTTAAAGAGCTAGCAGTTTTTAAAAAACAAAAACAACGGCTGTACCAACTGGCCCAAATCATGGCGAAAACCAAACCCCCAGTGATCTGCTCCGGGCACGACAAGAATGACACTCTGTAGTGCGAAACTCCAAGCAATGGAACTCTCATATCCCCCCAGTAACTTTTGAGGAAGGAAGAAGCAAGGCATACAGTATCAAAAACCCCACTTCACTGCAGGGGAAAATTTTCACCCTCTCCACTGCTATCACCACAAAAACGCCCTCACATCGCCCTTTGGGGGCACACCTGAACCACCCTTTATTGGATGCCATTTCTTGTTAGGGCCAATGTCCTTGAACCCGCCCAACTGAAATGTTTGCACACACAAGAAATTTAGAAGAAACTTGGCCAGATTGGGGTTGGCAGAAACATCCCCAAAAGAAGCTGGAGAATTCACACAACAGCAACTTTTAGCTGGGGACCCGATTCCTTTCCCCGGGGGTCCCAAAGTGCCAAGGGAACAAGTCAAAGTCTGCTCATCACCCGGTGGAGCCCCAAAGAGACTATGTGAAATAAAGGAACTCTTTGGGTCAACACACCACCAAAGCCTGTCATTTTCTCCACAAGGGCATCTATCTCATTTGGACCAGGGAATTAACAAAGGGGGGGTGCAAAATTTTGCCCCCCCCTCAGTCCTCCCCACGCCACTTCCCCTGGGTTTCAAGGCACTCCTCCCCCAGCTGCATTTCACCGAAGAAAAAGAAATGGGAAAAACCCACAAACCAAATCAGAAAGAAGGAAACCCCAGTTGATAAGGAACAACAAAAACCAAAAGGGTTGCGGCCTTGGGACAGTTAAAAAAGGGTTTTTCCTAGCAAAGTGGCAAGATCCGGAAGGGGGAGTTTAAGAATCCAGGAAGGGTGGCCTAAAACATTTGCAAGGCCATTCAACGAACTCATTTTGATCTCCCCTTTAGGGGTTCCTGAAAATGAAAAATGCCAACTTTGTTCCCTATTCCTCATTTATAAACAGGGCTCTTAGTGTTTATATTTCTTTTTAACAGTTTTTTTTTACAGGTTTTGGACTATATTTTAAAAACTTTTTTTAGTGAAATCCCCCCAGGGGAATTTTTAGCGGGGAGTGTGCGTTTATTCAGTTATAGGTATTTTTATTCAAAATGTATATATTATTGCATCCTTTTTCCCACCATTCTTTTTTATGTATTTTGCTGCGCTGCCCCTGCTGACCAGAATTACATATGCCCCTCTGTCTTTGTTCGTAAAGTTTTTTTCTGGGGAGTGTGTTTTTTTTTTTTTTGCTTTTTTCTTTCATTTTCCCGTTATTATTTTTTAACTTAAGTACGGGGCACCATCTTTTGGGCTAGCAGAAGCATCAAATTTCTGACCACAAATTGCAGCAAAACAGAGACATTCAGCAAAACAGAAAACAAAAACCGTGCGCAAAGCAACAGAGCAGCAACAAAAACAGCAGCAGCAAAAAAACTGCACCAAGGTTTATCACTACAGAGATAACCCCAGTTCTGTATCAGGGTCATTGCGTATCCAGGGGAATAAACCGCATTCTGTTTCTACCCCTTGTTCTATATCTACTAAGCTGAGCCTCTTGGGCCTGTCTGTCCACACGGATACGAAGGTAGGAAAGCTCCCAGTCACATCATCCACCACCAGTTACACCTTCATTCGCCTCATGTGGGGACAGAAAAAATGACACAATCTTACCACTTCCACCCAATTTACAAGGTCTTTTGCTTTTATTCTTGGGTTGATATGCACATGTCAGACCAAAGCACGTTCAACTCTGAGACACAGAACCATTTCTTTCCTGAGCGGTATGATGGCTGGACATTCCCATCTTGTTTGTACTTGCATATAATTGTTTGTACAGATGAACGAGGCCCCTTCAGGTATCTGGAAATTGCACCCAAGGATGATCCAGACTTGTGCAAGTTCACAAATCTCTTCCTAATATCTTGGCTTATATCTTTAGACTTCCCCATGATGTTACGCACAGAAGCAGTGTGTTTCTGGTGTGCTTTAAAATACATCCACAAGTGTTTCTCTAACTCGGATGTTGCCAATAAACCTATCAGAAGCTTCCAAAGACATGACATCATCATATGGGCATAGTAATCCTAGTGTATGTAGACTTTTGACTTTGCAGAAAGTAATAAAAATGCCTTAAAAATCAGGGCTGTGGAGTCGGAGTTGGTGGCTATTTTGCAGGAGTCAGAGTCGTCATAAAATGGACCGACTCCCAAAATATATAATAAGTTGGTCCATTAGCTCGATGCAGTGAAAAAGGCAAGAGGAATTGGGTCCGGCCAGTGCTACTCTGCCCCCATATCTTCAGCCTCATCACATGATGACATGGAGCAGGCAAAGCGCTGCCCCCAGGGGAAAAGATCCCGCTCATGGCAAACAGATTTCAGCAAAATGTTTCACCTGTTTTCAAAGAAGTAGAAGAGTCCAACCATTCATCAAAACTGACTGTGGCTGAGGCAATTCCTTTATACCCTGACACTGTTAGATATGTTGCCCCTGTGGTCACCGCTTCACCCCCAATCCAAGTTTGTGTCGAGAGGCTGTTCTCTAGCCTGGAAATAATTAGATCAATGTGAGGTCATGTATGCGGGATCTGATGGAGACGATATTATTTCCAGAACAAATTCAGAGACTCCACAAATGTTCCTGCAGTTTTTTGCAAAATTTAAACAATTTTTTGGTTCTAAAGTCATATCCCAAAAAATATATTTTACACTGACAACCAAAAGGGTAACAAAGTATTGAACTTGTGACTTTTGGTCCATATCTCTCCTCCACTACAGCTTTGTACATGAGGCTACTGTAATTTTTATACAGTCTCTTACATCTTATAAAATAAATGTGAAATTGCAAGTATTTAGCACTGCTTAATTCTGCAGATTCTTTCCTGTAACTGCAATTGTTACTGTTTTTGCTCCAAAATCAAAATGTTTATTTTTATTATTTTGTTAGTATTTGGAAATCCACCTTTTGGTTTTCAATACTGCTGAATCCTTCTGGGCCTGGATCAGATTCAAGCACATTTTGACCAAAATCTATCCCAGGACTCTTCTACACATTCTCAATTTTGGGTGCAGACTGGACTTGGATACAAATACAGCTTGTCTTTCTCTCTACCCACAAGTGTTCAAAAGATCAAAACAATCGTTACCCCTTTTGCTTGCATGTCTGTTCTTCCTAAATAGCTTGATTATTGTATCATAAGGTGATAAACAGCCTAATGTTCCCAAATTTTACTACAGTAAGGATATCACTTAAACATGCGCCATGTATGAGGGAGTCAGGAGTCGGAGGTTTGGGAAATTGAGGAGTCGGAGTCGGGGCTTCGGCTTGCCTACTCCACAGCCCTGTTAAAAATTCTCTCTCTCATTATTCTGGCATTTGGCAAATATAAATAATTTTGGTAAACGGGTAAAGTTTATTCTGATTTCATGTCAGATAGTGAGAAAAACATTCATATGTGTCTTTTTATATAGTGTATGTAAACTTCTGGTTTCAACTGTACAGATAAGTGCCTGTGAGTCCCTATGTGCAGGAAGTGACGAATGTGTGTGACAGAATTTGGGGACTTAAAGGAGTTGTCTCCCTACAGAGTTTCATAGGCTGCATGAATGAAATACTCTGTCACTTCCTGGTTCAGACTGACTGAAATTTCAGACTGACTGAAATCCATGGTGAATCCAGCTCTGTGTTTTCAGTTGCTAATTAAATCAGATTAGCTCAGAAACTACTAACAGGACTTTTATCTGATCCCTCAAACAAAACCCCTAATTACAGTGCTGTTTACTTGAGATAAATCAAGCTTTTTACTGCCCAGCAGCACAGAGCTGCTGAGACTGTGTGATGACATCACTCACTGCTATCACATAGAACAAACAGCAGGGGGAGAATTGTTTACAGGTCTTTTTACTGAGGGAACTGAAACCCAGCCAGGGGGTCATAAATTCACTTGTATCTCCTTAAGGAAAACAGATGAACAAAGCAATATATTTGGAAAATGTCTTTATTTTGTGTTCCCTACAATTTGAAAGCTATTCTTTGTAGCGAGACAACCCCTTTAACGATTAGGGATCTTGGTAGGCCTGCCTAAGAAAATATATCAAAGGTCAATATAGAGATCTCTCCCAAGATCTGTTTATACCCAGTATTGTATCCAGAACAAAGGGGCATAGCTGCAGTCACTGTCCCCCACATTAGTAGCAGTCACAGCATTCTCATTAGAGTAACTGTTACCTCAATGTCTCATACATTTAGTTGCCATATTTGTAACTGACACAAAGCTATCATTACAGACCCCCCAACCAGCCCTGCTGAACTGCAGCACTAGTGCTAGCATTAGAGACCTGCAGGACTACTCCATCAGCAGTCCAGTTTAAAATTTCTAGGACCGGATGCACAGTGCCGTTTTCATGTGTTTAAAGGTGTTTTCTCACGATGCTGTTTCACTCAGCACAATTTTTACAAAAATGAACAGGAGGTTCTTAGTATACTTTTTGATCAAAACGTATATAGGCCCACTTGCCACTTCACGGTGACCTCTTTAAAGTGGGTCCCTAAACTAATGGGGGCAGCTACCGCCGCAGCAATAACCACATAAGCAGCTTTACACTCACTCTAATCTTGTCAGGCTGTGGGTGGTTCTATAGCAGTAATTAGAATATGTATGCCTCCTGTAACTAGCTGAGACATTACAAAGATATAAGTGCAGAAGAATTCATCTTAACTACAGTGATGTACTGCTATGTATTGTACCAGCGCTCTAATAGATCGCTGAGTCAAGTCCTCAACGGGGAAAAAAGGAAAAACACAAACAGAAAAAAAAGTAAAACCTGTTATATCGCCCTTTTCGCATTACAAACGGCAATCGCCCCCAAAAAGATCCAAAAAGTACACGTATTTGCTGTTGCCGCCTGTTATGACCTAGCCTATAAATCTGTCGCCCAAAAAGAAGTGACAGAATTGCGATTTTTGCTCATCCTGCTTCAAATTAAATGCACAGTGGTACCAGTCAAAAAAGTTATGGCTACCAGAATGTAGCAATGCATGCATATTGTTTTACAGAATACAAAAACACTTGTGCTACAACATAAAAAAAACTGCATGAATTGAGCATTGCTATAACCATATCAACCCACTGAGTAAAACGAACATGTCATGAATACTGCATGGTGAGTGCTGTAAAAAACACTATCAGGAATTTTGTTCATTATTTTATGAGACCGTGTCTGTGCGTTATCCCATCTCAGTTGGAACTCAGCCGGCTCAGACATGGTCTCGTAGAATAATTGAATAGAAATTCAGTGAAAGACTGAATTAGAAGTGTATCTGTTCAAGAAGATTCCATTCCAAATTGGACCAAAACATACGCACATGGAAGCTGCAGTTATGCACTGTTAATTTGGAACATATATATTCTGTGAAATCTTTTTAATCATGTTTTGATAATTATTAAATGGAACAATAAATAAATTTTGTATAAATCAACTAACAAATTAATTGAATTTATACAGTGCAGCCATTTTCTCTTTATTCATTTTGACAAATTTTAGGCTTGTACCTACACTAACAAGTGCCGAGGACATTTACAAGTACGGTATAAGGTGATGCAAAAACATGTTTTTTATATAAAGTCTTTTTATTGAGTAAAACATAAATAAATATATATATAGTGGCAGAGCTACCATGGTTGGTCGCTGGCTTGTATAGGTGGCAATGAGAGACCCAGTTAAAAAGTGCCCCAAGACCCTGGTTTGGGTGAGGAGCCAAAGTTTCGTCACAACTTTAGGTTGCTGACAGTCTATGTACAGGGTATACCCAAACCCCATTATGGGTTGGTTCCCCCCGGAACACTGCAGATGGGGGGGTGGTCTTTCCCCGTCCCAGGTCCTGTGTTCCACCCAGGTTTTGGGGTACGTCTCGGAACCTTTTAAAGGGCCTCCTATTCCAATGATGTGGGTTGGGGTTTTTTCTACTGGAGGGAGCAGAGGTATGGGAGAGGACCTTCCCCCCAGCTTGACGGAAGCCTAAGTGACTCGAGAGACAGCGCCCGTGTGAAGGGTTTTGGTCCTTTTCTAATGTGTAGAAGTGGCTAAGGGGCTAGATGTTTTTTTTTTTTTGTACCCCGTATACGTTTTCCTGGTTGAAGAAAAAGCGGCGAGACCAACCCTAAAGAAAACCCTGTTCACCTCCCAGTCCTTTACCAAGGGCGATCCCACAAAGGGAAACCCCCCAGGACGATCCAAATCGCCAAGAAAGGGGCATTACAATTAATGGTATTGATGTAATTATCAATTTCTGAATAAAGCGATCTATCACTTATTATAAAGTTTACACTTATAAACAGTCATTTTACCGCACCGCGAACCTTAAAAATGAAGCCCCAAAAAACAAAGGGGGATTTTTTTTTTTCCATTTTTATGGCCCAATGCTAAAAACCCTTTGAAACACCTGTGGGCCTGAAATGCACAATATACCTCCAAGATAAGATCCATGAGGGGTGTTGAATCCAAAATGGGGCGACTTCTGGAAGGTTTTACCTGTTCTGGGGACTTTGGGCTTTGCAAATGCCTGGCACCCACCAAAATCTGTGTCCAAAAGTCAAAAAGTGCTCCCTCCCTTATACCCTAAAAATTTTTTTGAAACATCTGTGGAGTCAATATACTCACTACACCCCTGGATAAATTCCTGAAGGGGTGTAGTGCCCCAAATGAAGTTCTTTTTAGGGCTGGTTATTAAAGTTTTTAAACAACCCCAGGGGGGGTTTCCGGAAAAACCCGGGAAAGGGTCTAAAAAATATCTAATGAAAATGAGCCCCCGAAACCCCTAGGGGCTCCTCCTTTCTGAGGGTTATGGGGTTTTCCGCTCGCATCCATTTAATCACAGTAACTGTATCACTCCCCGCTTTTTTCTGTTTATAATACATCAACACGCCAGAACAATACACCCCATGTGTAAGCTTATTCCCATAAATATCCCTGGGGAAATAGACGCACTTTTTGATGGGCATTTTTTAGACTAAAGACAGGCGAAAGGGACGAGGGGGGGCCATTTTTGAGGGGGGAAGGGGTCCCCTCAGTGTCCGGGCCCCAGAAAAATTGGAGGGAGGAAGGGTATATGGGCGGGCTCATGTGCTGGCCCCCTTCATATGCGGGGAGCGTCCCTTAGAGCTGGCGCCCCGGTTTTTTTTTACACCCCAAAGCTGCAACAAAGTGTTTGAAACAAACGGCCCAACCCTCCTTTGACTGGATTCTCTTTTCAATCACTCTTTGGGGACAGTTCTCAAAAATAAAATACACCCCCCCCACTTGTGTAAAAATTGTTTATACTTTATGGCAAACACTGGAAATTTTACACTCTGTATAATGTTAAAGGAACCCCGTTTAATAGGTTAAAGCTCCCCTTCTGGGACAGCACAAGCTAGTGAAACCTGCTGTTTTCCGCCTTTTCCCCCTTTTTCGTAAGATGCAGCAGTGAATGCCAACTCTGGGATTCACAGCCGAAAAAGGGGTCCACTTATTAGACCTTTTTCTTTTCTCTCTCCCTCCTCCCCCTCTCTTTGTTTCTTTCCTTGTTTGTCAGTGTTGAGGATAACTAGAGATTATTCATGAGCAGGTGTTAGCCCCCCCAACTGACAGGGTATGTTCACATGGCGTGCTGGGTCTATAAACATACGCTTTTAGATACATGTTTGGATCCGTCTGTCGGACCCCAAATGGACCCAAACACGTATCTAATAAATAGCAATGTGATTTACATTGCTTTTACTATCACACATGAATCGGCATTCACACGAGTGATCGCTGATGCGTGTCTCACTCCGTCTTTTGGATTCATCCCAAGAACTGACATGTCAAATCTTGGTCCGAAAGATGCAGCAGGAGCCCTATTTTAAACTATAGGGTGCGATCCTACTGATCTGTTTTGGATTTGATTGCTGCAGCATTTTTGGATCCGATTTTCGGATCTAACATGAATCCAAAATTGGATCCAAAAACGCCATATGAACACCCCTTTATTCACATGTTTCTACCTATTCAAAGCAGGGCTACTGTAGCATCAGGTGGGCGGGTCATAAAAAAAAACAGACTTCATAATAAGCTGGACTATTTCCTGGCTGAAAACTGCAGATTTGAGCATTAAGGTATAAAAGGGGCCCATGTGTCTGCCTCTGTGATGTCTCTTGTGACGTGGCCGTCTTTGTTAGGAGCATGGGCATCACCTGATGTTTATCAGGACTGCGCTACGGGCCCTTTAAGGATTTTGTTGCAGCCTCAGCCAAGGTGTGGCTTGGTGCTTGAAGGGTTAAGCACTTGAGCCAATCCCAGGTTGGGGCGGGGTATTTAAACTTCTACCTGTTGACCTGCCCCTGCTGGTGATTGCTTCTGGTGTCCTAGCTGTTTGTTTTGCTTGGCTGTCTTGTTTCGCTGGTTCTCTGGATTTTGGCCTGTCTTCCTGGTTACTCTCTTGTCTTGTCCTTTGGTGCTGTGTATTCTCTTGGTTTGACCTTGGCCTGTTTGACTATCCTCTATTTGTTGTCTGTTTCCTGTTTGTCTTCCGTTTATCTTCTGCCTGTTTGTCACCCATTTACTAGGGTATATTTTAGGAGGAGGTTCAAGTGCGGGGTTGCTGTTCTCGGGGCGGGTGCTCTCCCTAAGCAGTGAAAAATTAGGAAAAATGTCCCTTACAATGTTATAACATTGTGATAAGCATTCACAGAATCCAGAATAGATGGAGAGGTGCTGTAGATATTTAAGAGACGCTGTATACATTGAGCATCAGGACCCCAATCTATCAGGCAGCCATAACACCTGTACTCTGGAGAAAGGGTGGTCCATGTCTGAGGCTTTAAGGTACCCTTTTAGTGCTCTGTATTGGGTGAAGGTCCCACGGGGGTTTGTAAGTCACATTGTTATATTCACATTGTACAGTCCTATAAAATATACATCAAGTAAAATTTCACATATGTTTGATCACAATGGGATTTGAGGGATTCGGAGGCCAAGTAAAAACCTCAGTCTTTGTCTATTTCCTCAAACCATTCTTGAACAACTTTTGCAGTGTGGCAGGGTGTATCCTGGTGTCATCATTTCCCCAGGTAGCTGATGCACATGCACAACCCATCTGCATGATGTAAGGGCCGGTTCACACGGCTTATTCAAGCCGTAATTGCGGGACGGATTTCGCCCACAATTCCGGCTTGAATAAGGGGCGGGGAGCTGCCCGCCGGCCCCATAGACTTTCATTATCCACGGTGCGTATCCTGCCGGGATAATGAACATAGTTCTATGAGAACTGTGGATTACCTTAATGCCTGGGACGGATTCCAGGCGTATTGCAGCGCAGTACGGCGTGCAATACAGACTGAAATCCGTCCATGCAATAAGCCGTGTGAACGGCCCTTCAAAGAGAACATGATTCACCAGACCAGGTCACCTCCTTCCATGGCTACATGGTCCAGTTCTGATGCTCATGTGCAAATTGAGGAATTTTTGGCAGAGGTCAGCATGGCCACTGACCAGTCTGCTATTACAATACTCTATACACTGCAAACTGCTACGTACATTTTGTTCTGACAACTTTTTATCATAGATAGCAGTACATTTTTCAGCATTTTGTGCTACAGTAGCTTCTCAGTAGAAACAGACCAGAAAGATAAGCCTTTGCTTCCCACACACATTAATGAGCTTTGTCCTATCTTAAAGGGGTTTTGCCACGAAGTGAGTTCCTTACCTCCTTATGAGCTATGGGGAGAATATAAACAAATCATGCTGAGTCATGAACGGCTGCAGGGGTGAGAGGGAGGAGGGTGAGCAGAAGGGAGCGTCTCAAAAGTTTACTCAAATAATAACATTACAACAGTGGATTCTCTATACAGCAGACAGACTTGTACACTGCACTTTCTCCACAGTCCCTTTCCAGCTTTTTCATGTTCCCTGTCATCAGATAAGAAGTGCAAACACGCAAGCGCGGCCAGATCAGCTCCCTGTTAGCTCCTGGTCGTGTCTAATGTAAACTTTTAAGTAACTAAGGGCATGTAAAGAAAGCTGAAGCTCTCACAGGCTTCACTTTTTGTAATCACATATATTTAGAAAAGTGATTAAATACCCATTTTGGAGGATCCCACGTCAACATTACATCGTGGCAAAACCCCTTTAAACCACTTTTGTGAGGTACTAACCAAGAGGTACAGAGGACCTTCCCACAATATACATCAATTTAGGGACGCTCCGGTCCAGTTGTTTAGCCAATTTGGCCTTTGTCAAAGTCACTCAGATCCTTATGCATGCCTATTTTTCCTTCTTACAACTCCCTATCTGTTCACTTGCTACCTACAATTTACCACCTCTTCACAGGTGAAATATATTGTTGTGGCTGATCCATGTAAAATTAGAAGTTTTGAGAGCGTGGCTAATGCATAAAGAAGAGTGTGAACATGTTTCCTTCAGCATGTCCCACTCTACAACTCTTTAACGGGTCCCATAAAAACGTCTTTGCACTGTATTCTGGTCAAGGTCCTACTACTTTTACCTATAGATAGATCAGGAGTAAACATGATCTAATAAATGTAAGCCATTACGACACTATTAGAAGAGATCTAGTATAAGCATACAGAGTACAAAGAACATTTTCTCTATTCTCCTCTATGACAGATGAAGCCCATTACTCTAATGTTTTATGATGGCATAGCAACGGTCCAAGGATGTGTCATTATTTTATAGGAACTGCTTTCCCCAGAAACACAGTAGTGTAAACTTAGACTACACAGTCTTAGGGCATGTCCCCACGGCAAGGGTTTTCGACCGGTTTTCCAGCCAGTTTGCGGTTTTTCAGACCGGCTGAAAAACCGGCCGAAAATGAGCACAACGGTGCTCTATGGAAAACCCATGCAGCAGTCCCCACTGCACGGTTTTTCCGCCCGCGGTCCGGCCGCAAAACATTAAGCAAGCACATTCTTCACCGGACGGAATCTGTGCATCTCAATGTGAAGGGGGAGGGCTTTTCTCCGCTCATCACGGAGAAAAGCCGTCCCCCCCGCGGCCGCAAAACAGGACAAATACCGGCCGTCAAACCGGCCGGTATTTGTCTTGTGCAGTGGGAACGCGCCCTTACAATTTACCGTAGTATTGATACATCTGGTACGTTAGAACGGTCTTGTCTAACTTTACACCATTTTTAAGTCGTCTTACTTTATGCCACTGACTGCACCAAAATTTTGGCACATTTTTTGGAACACAGCAATGGTGCTCCCACTACACCATATCCCTTTTGTCGGACAAGGCGCAGAAGTGTCTAAACACATAATAACTCTCTGCTCTAACAGAATTAAGCAGCAGTGGCAAGAATATCTGCAGGATAGAGCGTGTTTACATTACTTACTGACAAACTTTAAGGGTATGTTCACACGGCATATTGGGTCGCGTATGGTACGCGCCACTATACGCTGGGTGTTTTGGAAGCACGTATCACGTAATTCCAAAGCACCGGGGGGGGGGGGGGGGGTTGTAAAGCAGCGTATAAGCACAGCTAACAATTGACATGTCACTTTTCTCCCCCGGCGTACAATAAGATCTTATTGTATGCCCGGGGAGACGATGTGTAATTCATAGTTCTCTAAAGCACAATACGCAGCAAAATACGCGCACAATTACACTCTAAAATAAGCCGTGTATTTTGACTTTTTTTGACACGGCAGTGTTTGTCTGTGGTTTGCGGATTCAAGCTCTTCCCGTTCGCACCCACATGTCCATGTTCTGCCTGAAAACCAGGCGGAAGAATGAACATGTATTAAGTTTTTCGTTACACCGGCGGTATCAAAAACAGTCTGGTGGAAAATCCGCGCAGTCTGGACTGCTCCACGGATTTTCTATTAAAGTCAATGTAAAAGGTTGACAGCCGCTTTACAAATCCGAAAACATTCTGTAAAACCAGCTGAAAACCTTTGCCATCAGGACAAGCCCTAACACATTTGGGCTCTGTAGCCTTGTGCACCACTGCTTACAAACCTCAAGCACTAATGGCACTCTAACAGGATCAGTGAGGAATAGCATATATGATATGCCAAACACTGCTGTAGAACCACCCACTGCCTATCCAGGAGTTGTGAGCCTGAAGTAACTGTAGCTCTGTGAAACAGCAAGGTGAGAAAACCCATTTAACAGCATTATGGGCCCATGGGCAAAGCATATGTCAAAACTTCAGGCCTCACTTCTAACCAACTTCAAGCACACCCAGTCATGCCCAGTTTCCTCCAGGGGACCAGCGCCAAAACTGTGGCTTTTTTTAGTCAGAATAGAGTATAGCTGAACCCTCATGCCCTGAAATATAAGTAGGTCTGGACAGGCACCAAAAGAGGTGTGGTTATTTTAGAGTAGGTGCCCATGAGAATCAACATCACCTTACTATTAGTGGATGGGCCCTCACGGATTTGATCACGTGTACTATGAGCCACAATTTTTCATGTATAGGATAGAGAGCAGAAATTCACTTTGAAATAATTCACATACTCATACTTTTTCTGTCTCTTGGCCTCTGCAGAGTGCTGCTGGTTCGTTTCTGTGTGTTTGCAAAACAGTGGAGTTGCCAGGGTTTGTAATGATGTATTTATATAAAACAATATATTCCATGAATGATACCTCTAAGTGATGGTTCTAGTTATCAAGGAACAAATCTCACCACACTTCTGGCTCCATGGGGTTCCTATGCTTAGGATTTAAAAGAGTTGTTCTGCTCATATTTTTATTAGAATAGTTGGGCCCATTTAAAATAAAAATGATACTTCCCTTCATTCTAGCGCCACGCTACCCTCAGTGGTCGCTGGACTTTTCGTTGTCTTCTTTTTCTGGACGGTAAGGGAGCTTTCACACTGCGCAGTTTTGGTGCAGTTTTAACTGTGCTCCAATTAAACTGTCTTTATTACCAGCAAGCTTCTTTCAGTTGTCTAAATTGTTCAGAAAAGTGTTTCAAGTAAGTAATCAATGACTGTGTTTGAAGTCTTGTGGATTACAAACACACTAATTGATTACTCACTTTCCAAACAGTTTAGATAAGTGAAAGAAGCTTGCTGGTACTAGAGGCAGTTTCATTGGAGCGCAGTAGAAACTGCACCAAAACTGCGCTGTGTGAACGGACCTTAACGTCAAAGCTGCAGCTGCTGATTGCTGCAGCAGTCACGTTCCACTCCGTTACATCACTGTTCAGAAGTGAAAAGCTCCGAATGGTGACGTAATTGAGTGGCACGTGAACCACTGCAGCCACTCAGCAGCAGTGACGTTCCATTTGACCAGGGACAAGAAAACAGAAGACCGGACAGAGCCAGCACTGGAACACCAGTGTGGAGAAAGGTGAGTATGGTTTGTTTTTTATTTTATTTTGGCAGCAATAACTTATTAGTTTATTTTTAAATAACGTAGACAACCCCTTTAACTACTTAACCCACCTGGACGTATGGGTACGTGTTGGTGGTGTTAAGAAATTGTGCAGCAGGATCGCGGCTAATTGCAGCTAACACCCGGCGGTTACAGTGCATGGGCCGGTGGTGCCCCCCCGCGCTGTGTAACCCCTTAGACACCACACACCACAGCAAAGATGGCCAGGGCGTATAAATGAATGAAAAACTGTGCCGTGCACTGTTCTTCACTCCGATCAGAGCCCCCACAATATAATCGTCTACGCAATGCATTACGCTGTATAAGTAAATAAATAAAAGAAATAAATAAAATAATAAAAAAAGTTACACGTATTTGGTATCAGCGCATCCAAAAAAGTCCTATCTATTAAAATATAACATCATTTATCCCGTACGCTGAACACCGTAGAAGAAAAAAAATTCCAAACGACAAAATTGCATTTTTTTGGTCATTTTATGTCCTATAAAAATTGGAATAAAAGTAATAAAAAAGTCGCATGTATTCCAAACTGCAAGCAATAAAAAGTGCGCTTCAGCCCGCAAAAAACGCCCCCTCACTGAAGTCCATAGGTGTTAGTACAGAAAAGTTATTGGTCGCACAAAATGGAGCCGCGGCGCAAATTTCAAAAATAGAAAATGTTTGGAATTTTTTTACGCCACCAAAACATAATGGAAACCGTACATATTTAATATTAGTGGATGCGTATCAACCTGTAGAATACAGATAACACATTATATTTACAGAAGATTGAACACCGCAAAAACAAAACTCCCGCAAACATGGCGCAAGTAAAAAATTTTTCCCATTTTGTCCCACTTAGAATTTCTTTGCGGTTTTCCCAGTATATTCTATGGTACGACAAATGTCACTGTTAGAAAGTACGTCTTGTCCCGCAAAATAAAAGTTCTCATATGTCTATGTAGGTGGAAAAATAAAAACGTTATGGCTTACGGAAGGCGAGGAGAAGAAAAATGAAGAGTCATATTTTTTTTCTTTGGAGGAATTAAGGGGTTAATTTATAATTTAAAGGTCTTGGGTGAAATTCAGCTTCAAATGGTCATGGCTATGTATATTTAGTTATATGAAAAAGAGCAATGAATGTTTGCTCATTATATTTGTGGTGAAATTTAGGATATCGCCCTAAATACTTAAGGTATAATAAACCAGCATGAAGCAGGTCACGGCAGTACCTGGTAAGATATATCCAGAGGCCAAAGATGAGTGTTGTTACAGCGATATCAGTCTTCATGATCATCACATTTCAATTAGTCATTAAGCATAAAAACAGGCAAGATGAAGCCTGAAGGAAAATCTGTCCTAAGTTTTACATCTCCCTATCACAGTAATTGACAGCAGTAATTTGCGTTGTCTAAAAAAAATATTTCATTATATTTTTCATTTAGCCTTAAGGAAGCTGCTGCAAGCACAGAGTTATCATAAGACACATCTCTTTGATTCATCCCGAAGAGGGATTTTTTCTGCCATGGAGTCTGTCACAGAAGAATGATTTCTATTTATAAGGATAGCTCTCTAGATTTTAAAATTTGATATGAAAAACATTACTTATAATTAGTCAAGTAAGGTATTAGTCTTTAGGCAAACTGCACAAGCATGAAAGAAGCCACAGTGCCACATCAGCAGTTGTACTTCAATATCTTTCCAACAGTCCTGATTTGGGCAACCACAAGGGATTATGGTTTAGCAAATCCCACCTGTACCTTGCTATTTGGAGAAGAAGTTCTCAGCCATTTAGGGGCATTCCTAGATTAATGTTCATGAGTATGCAATAACCCCCATAAATTAAGTAATAGCATTGTCTCCAAATCAGTTATGCTATATCTACACAGCAATGTGAAAATGGCATTTCACACTGCTGGACCACACCGCCTTTTTTTGTACGTTGCACCAAAAAAGTGGTCGTGTTTTGGATTCCCAGTGGTCCAGTACATTAAGGCTAGGTTCACACGGTGTATTTGCAGGGCGTAATTACGCCCCGCAATTACGCCGTGTGGCCAGGGGCGGGTGCGGGGGGCCGGCACCTCGCCGGCCCATAGACTTGTATTACCAGCGGCGCGTATACGCCGCTAGTAATTCACATGTCACTTATCTCCCCCCTCGGCGTATTCGCCGAGCAGGGAGAGACATAATCCATAGTTCTCTAGGAGAACTGTGGATTACCGTAATGACTGGGACATATTCCAGCCGTAATTTGCGCACTCCGGCACGTAATTACGGACTGAAATATGTCCAAATTTAAGCCGTGTGAACATGGCCTAAGGCTACGGGAACCCGACGGCGGTCCAGCCGAATATACAACTTGTTCTATATTCTGCCAGACGGTATTAAATGGGATGTATCGCTTCATCAGTTCGTCTGTTTCATTGTGCTCTCAGCTTCTCAGCTCTTCAAATTCAGGGGCGTTTCTATCCCTCCCAGCTGGGTGTTTCTTAACTGAAGGGGGATGACATCATCCCCCCTTCACTGTTCATGCTTGCTCCGAGTCAATGTGCTCTCCCCATCCTCTCTGTCTACATGTCACTGTCATTCCTCTCCCTATTCAGTCTGATTTTGTAAGAGCTGTTTACATACCACAGTCTAGACAGTCTTCTATGAACTCAGAGCAGCGCTGATCTCTTCTCCTTTCACAGCTGGAGGTTTGATACAGTTGAATCCAGTCTTCTATGAACTTATCCAGAGCAGCACAGATCTTAGGCACCGAGGCAACATTCTTCTGTTTCTGATTGTAAAAGCAGCAGCAGTGTTAATGCTGTTGGCTGATATATTTTCAAGTAAACTCAACTCTTTAAGATGTAGCGTATGCCTCTATTACAACAGTCCCCATGAAAGCTGCCATTTCAGCTCAAATGCATCAATATTTAAACAATGGTAGACTTCTTTCTTTCTTGAAGTTTATAAACATTTATTATTACAATGATTCGTCCAATATTCTAGGACATATTTAAAATGTTCAAGTAATAGAAATAATCATAGTGGCATACTTATAAATGAGTCCAGCATTCCACTTCTGTTCACCAGAAATCCTCCCAGATGGGATAGCTGAGGAGATGCTAACACGGAGCGAGCGGCACACTCGTACTGCGACGTTTCGAAGGCTCCGCCTTCTTTCTCAAGCATGCCCAGTGCTGTCTTGCATATGTTTAAATACCACTAACTTAGCATTAAAAACAAATGTTAAAAACACTTCAAATCTACTGAAGCTGTTGTATTTATAGAAACATTTTTAAACTGTATATCTCATTAAGCCCTTTTGGAACTAGAGATTGCATCTTAATATTCCAAAAGGCTTCACTTTGTAGTAATCGGGTTTTAACTCTTTCCTCATCCTTGCGCTCTATATGCTCCATTACACACCAACTTCAAGAAAGAAAGAAGTCTACAATTGTTTTTAATATTAATGCTGTTGGTTGTGCAGAGTGAAATGTTAACGGCCCCTAATTCTGAGTGAGAGAGACGGGAATGCAAGGCAGGAGAAGTTAGGCACCGGGCACAATTCTGCTGTTTTCTGATTGTAGAAACAGCTTCAGTGCCTCTGTGTTTCTGCTGGCTGTGCAGAGTGAAATTGGGGCCGGTCCCTTACTCTGAGTGAGAGAGGCAGGAATGCAATGCTCCGTGAATAAGACCAGGGGCCAGACAGAATGTAAATTATAAGAGCCGTCAGCCAATGAAATGCAAGGAGGTGGGATCCAACCGGCACTGGGGAACTGTGTTTACACAAAACTAAGATAAGGGATCCTGTGAAAACAAAACAGCTTTGCTAATGACATCCAATTGCAAAGTTGCTTGTTTTCACTGTCCCCTTATTCTGAAGACCATTTAATGTAATGATACAACCCCTTTAAGTTTAGGAAAACCTCAGTAAAAATCTGTTCTGTGTAGACTACAGCATGGATTTTCTATTGAGGGTTACACAGTGCTGGGTATGGTCGGATTTAGGCCGGTTTCAAAATACTGAATCCGCTGAAAAACTGACCAAAATCAGTGCTGTGTAGACATAGCTTAATAGGGGTCTATGTTTATGGATAGCTCAGGGGCAGTTATCTTAGTTCAGCTGACAGCTATCTGATTTATATGGCCGATGTGAAGAGAACCTGTGACCATCCCTGATGTGTCTATGTTAGTAAATACTTGTTCCCTATGAAATGACAATCTTGAAGCATCGATTCTTCTAAGGCTATGTTCACACGGCTTAATTGCGGGACGTAATTACGCCCCGCAATTACGCCGTGTGGACGGGGGGCGGGGCGGGGGGAGTGAGCGGGGGGGCGGCACTTCGCCGGCCCATTGACTTGAATTGCCAGCGGCGCGTATACGCCGCTAGTAATTCACATGTCAATTATCTCCCCGCCCGGCGGATTCGCCGGGTGGGGAGAGGAGACGTAATCCATAGTTCTCTATGAGAACTGTGAATTACCGTAATGAATGGGCCGTTTTCGGCCCGTAATTGGCGCACTTCGGCGCGTAATTACGGACCGAAATACGCGCCATTTTAAGCTGTGTGAACATGGCCTAACTCTGTTTTGTGCTATTCCTCTGTTAGGCCATGTTCACACGGCTTAAAATGGGCCGTATTTTGGTCCGTAATTATGCGCTGGAGTGCGCAAATTACGGGCTGAAAACAGCCCATTCATTACGGTAATCCACAGGTCTCATAGAGAACTATGGATTACGTCTCCTCTCCATGCTCGACGAATCCGCCGGGCGGGGAGATAAGTGACATGTGAATTACGCGCCGTATACGCGCCGCTGGTAATGCAAGTCAATGGGCTGGCGAAGTGCTGGCCCCCCGCTTATTCCCCCGTTCCCGCCCCCGGCCACACGGCTTAACTGCGGGACGTAATTACGTCCCGCAGTTAAGCCGTGTGAACATAGCCTTATTCCTCCTAAAAATTCCTTATCGATCTATTAGGGGATATATCCCTGCAATTTTCTAATCAATGCCAACAGTTAGTATTGTGCAGGGTCACACCCTTCTGAAAACTAGAATGGTAACACCCATCTGACTGATTCAGTAATACATTTTTAGGAGGAGTAAAAGAGGAACAGCACAACACAAAAAAGATGCTCCAGAATTGTTATTTCAAAAAGAACATAAGTATTTACTCAAACGGACATGTGATGAGATTTCACTGGTCCTAAAATAGGGTCTGCACAATTTCCCATCAATTCCACACAATACCAGAAAGTATTGGTTCAAAGGGGTTGACACAGATGAAAACCTTTATGTGAGAATGAAATTAGTTTTTATTTTTGGAATAATAAATAGGGTTGTAGAGATATACAATACAGTGGTCCCTCAGGATACAATATTTTCAACATACAATGGTCTTTTGTGGGATATTGTATCTATCTTGAAACCACATAACATTCAATGTCACCGGCACTGCTGATCTGTGGCAAATTTGATTGACTGGTGTCACGGTTCACAGTAGTGGATACACTGGACCACTTCAAGCAATGGTGTAAGCCACACCAGGGAGCGGAATCTAAGTAGGTCCCGGTTTTCACCAGAGCCCGCCGCAAAGTGGGATGGACTTGCTGCGGCGGGAGTCTACCAGGTCGCTACCCCTGACGTGACTTGCTTGCGGTGGCAGCCAAGGTTGAGCGTGGTACAGAATCGCTAGGCAGGCTAGTAGTCGGGGACAGGCAATAAGGTCAGGCGGCAAAAGTTCGTGGTCGAGGTACGGAGGCAAGAAGGTATGTACACGGGTATCAGGACTACACTCAAAGAACGATTTCTCAGTAGGCGGTAAGGCACATAAGATCCGGCAAGGTAACCAGGAAGAGGCAGGCTTAAATAGGGTCAGCGACTGGCTGTAGCGAATTACCGGTGCGCTGGCCCTTTAAATTTAACACTGCCAGCGCGCGCGCGCCTGAGGGAGCGGGGCGTCGCGCGCCGCGGGACAGAGACTGCGCGGCCGGGTAAGTGTGCAGGAGGACAGGCAGGGGAACTAGCACGCCCGCGACTCCGGATGAGGGTCGCAGGGGCATCCGTGACAACTGGAAGATCAAACAAATTATCATGAACATTTTAGTTGTAGAACATCTGTATTAGTGAGCTGCATGTAGTGACTGGGGGTCTAGTATCGCCTCTCTAAAGTACAATGTGGTACTTCATGTTCTGTACTGCTCTTTACATGTGCCAGGATGGCCACATGTATGAAACTGTCTAGGTCTAAGACTTTCTTTGTTGCCCATAGCAACCAGAGCGCGACTCCCATTTTTCCAGAGCACTATATGAAATGAGAGGGGCGCTCTAATTGGTTGCTATGGACAACAAAGAGTTTTAGACCTAGACAGTTTTCATATATGTGGCCCTAGATGACAGACAAATTTGAGTAGATGACCCAAAGAAGCTCCTGTCCTCAAAATAGAAAGTGATTTCAAGTTTCCAGCAGCTCTTTCTCACTGTTATATTGAAGGACTTGCTTTATTTGGATTAGTTATCTGTTTCATTTTCTTTAACCCCTTAACAACCGCCGGCAGGCATTTCAGGTTGTTTGTCTACGTTACTGCGTTACTTCACAGCCCTGTTCCAGCGCAGCCTATGCAAGCAGCGTGGAGCAGGGGAAACCTCCGCTCCCCGGCGCTTAACCCTTTAATTGCCACAATCAGTGACCGCAGCAATCAATGGGCTTTCCCTTGCTCTGTCGGGTGATCGGGACTCCCGGTGACCCGATAGAGCCCAGGGAACGGCTGCACAGTCAGCCCTGGGGACCTGAAGTAACCCCAGGGCTGACTGTGTAACAAGCCAGCAATGATCGCTGCCTGTGTCAAACTGACATGAATATGCTAATACATTACTAAGTTTAGAAACAAAAAGTGCAAAACAGTTATCCCTTCATGGGATTTAAAAAAATAAAAAAAAACAAAGTGTAGAAAAAAATAAAAATGTTTCATAAAAAATTATTGTGCATACATGACACAAAAAAACCCTACAACATATCAGGTATCCACACGACTGTAATAACCTTCATAACTAATTTAACACGTTATTAAGTTTGAAATGTGAGTGGTGTCAAAAAAAAAAAAAATAATTAAAAATTCTGCGATAATTTCTAAGTGAATTTAAACTATTCCCCCAAAAAGTACAACTTCTCTAGCATATAACAAGGCCTCATACAACTGCGGCATTGAAAAAAATAAAAAAGTTACAACTGTTGAAACGCAAGGAGGCAAAAACTAAAAAAAAATATACCGCTCATTAAGTACTTTTCAGGCGTTCGGCTTAAGGGGTTAATCTTCATTTTCCATTACGTTGGGTGACATTTTGGTGGTTTTGGAGCCAATTGACAGTTATGGTTTTAACAGACAATGGTCTTGCTGGAACCAATTAATATTGTATGTTATGGGATAAGTGTATGGAGAAATATTGATTGGTTAATGAGTCATATAATACAACATTGGTATGAAATTTATATCGCTGCATACATTTAAAAAAACAAGTTGGACCAGGAAAAGGTATGGCATTGCTAATATGAGTAGATAACAAAGTTTTTATTCTTAGAGTGTTTTATGCCATTACAAGTTAGCACTACCAGCCTTCATTAACATGCCTTTAATAAATCATGGGTTCTGCATATATAGGAAATGCACAGAGAGTAGAGTGCATCTTGTGCTGCATCTAGGAAATTGCCTGACTGAGAAGACCTTTGATGTGTGGAGATAAAGTGTGTGTTTAAAACAGACTACTTGTATAAAATAATAATTGTTTTGTGGTCAGATGTTCAAAGCTTCTCTTGCAGGCGGCGGTGTGGGATAAGCCCAGAACAACAATAGCTGTGCTACAGCGAGAGAACCACATGGCCTATAAATCTTACTATGAAATAATAAGCAAGGAAGAGATCAAGCCCTGTGCAATGGGGGTTATAATGAAATGTAGATCGCACCATGCCTATGGCTAGAACATTGTCTATCCTCAGTGACGAATATAAAACTGATTTATTTCTTTATGTTGATAGAAGAGATAAGTGGCATTAAAAAAAAAACATAAAAAGAAGCCCCGTATCTCGGGTTCCTGGGGATGAATGACGGTCACACAAACAATATGCATAGAATTTTCCAAAAATATACTGCATCAACTCATCTTAATACAGCTTTGTCACACCAGGCCTTGTCATCAAATGTCACAAAGGAAGACAAGTCAAATCTTTTGTTGGTCCAAATTTATTACTACTCTCCTAGGGACTGGTGTAAAAAAAAAACAATCATCATTCATTTCAGTGATGTCTGTTGTAAAACTTAGAAAAAATTTATCTGATACTACTGACGGCTCTGAACTAGGCATATGTATTACACCAGGTACAACCTGTCTTACATTTACTAAATTTTTGATAAGTCCGTCATCCAAATAGGAAAAAGTACCAGATTCCTGTCCCTCCAAGTCACCTGCGACAGTTTTTATTCTGATTTGCATCTTTCTGTTATGGGCCGGTTCACACGGCTTATTCAAGCCGTAATTGCGGGACGGATTTCGCTGCCCGCCGGCCCCATAGACTTTCATTAACCACGGCACGTATCCCGCCAGGATAATGAACATGTTACTTTCTCCCCGCCCGGCGGATTCGCCGAGCGGGGAGGAGAGACGGAATCCATAGTTCTCTATGAGAACTGTGGATTACCGTAATGGCTGGGATGGATTCCAGCCATATTGCAGCGCAGTACGGCGTGCAATGCGGCTGCAATCCGTCCCTGCAATAAGCCGTGTGAACGGTCCTTATAGGTTATCCCAAAATATGCTTTCCGTTTGGATAACAGACAGAAAAACAGAAGCAATAATTCTTGACATAATGCAGAATTATTGGATCTTTAAAGGGGTTGTCTCACTACAAGGATTGCTTTTTATGTTAAAGATCTTGCAAAAACAAGTCACTTTGCAATATGTGTCAATTAACAGTCTCCACCCTATTCTGAGATATTCCCTCGTGTATGGGCTGCATCAGCTCCTCATGTCACTATAGATACAGACCTGTTGATCTATCCTGATAGGCTGCCAGCACTGTTTGCTATAGCTACAGACCTGGCTTCTACTGCAACCTAGTAGAAGCCAGTAGACAAGCCCCTGAACTCAAAATGAAACTAATAAAACAGGACTGAGGTGAGATGAATCAATGCAGTGAGACAACCCCTTTAATGATAGTTAAAATGTGGTCTAATATCTGTCACAATTAAGCCAGGTCACATCTGCGCTGGAGATTCCTTTGAAAGCCTGCGGAGCAGATTCCGTCACAAATTACGGAAAACATAGCACAGCACTATTTTTCCATTAAAATGACGGCCGACGTAACAGAAAACCAACACTCTATTGCAGTCATTGGGATCCTTCAAACGGCATTGATGTCCATCATTTAACGGAACTGGTGCCGTCTCTGTGCAGGAGGTTTTGGACAGAACCTCCAATGCAGATGTGAATCAAGCCTTATAGACAAACACAATTTAGCACACAGTTTTTTCTCTTTTATGTCTTTTACTGCAAAAAATGAAATGGAAAAAAAGTAAGGGTATGTTCACACAGCGTGTTGGATCCACTTTTGGATCCGAAAAACGCATTCAAAAGTGGTGCGTCAATCACATCCAACACACAGGTGAGTTGTTTGGATGTGTTTTGGCTGCAGCAGGAATGCACCTTATAGTTGTAAATAGGTCGTCTGCTGCGTCAAACGGATCAAGAATTGACATGACAATTCTTTGAACGGATCCGAAAGATGCATGTCAATACGCATCGATGATCACTCGTCTGAACACCAATGCGTGTTTTACATTGAAAGCAATGTACATCATTGTTAGATACGTGTTTGGGTCCGAAACACAGGTCCAAACACGCATCTAAAGACGGATCCAAAATTGGATCCAACACGCCGTGTGAACATACCCTAAGTGATCACTGGTTGCTGGAAGGGAAATGCCTTGCTGACACTGGCCTATCCTGGCAAAATTAACTGTTTGTTGGGTGTGTCAGGTGCCAAAGAGACCAGCTAATTACCTGCTATTGATCACTGGCTCTGCATTGTAGGGTATGTTCACACGATGTATTGCGGCGCATACAGTATGCGCCGCAATACATTGTGTGTTTAGGGAGCTTTTGCTGATCAGCGCATACTCCCGTGGCGAATAAATGACATGTCATTTATCTCCCCACACGTACAATACTCCAAAAATATATAATAAGTTGGTCCAGTTAGTTCGATGTAATGCAAAGAGCAAGAGCCATTGGGTCCGGCCAGTGCTACTGCTCCCATATCTTCAGCCTCATCACATGAGGAGTGTAAGTGATGACATGGACAGGAAAAGCGCTGCCCCAGGGGGAAAGATTCTGCTCCCAGGGCAAACGGGTTTCAGCAAAATTTTTCACCTGCTTTCAAAGAAGTAGAAGAGTTCAACCATTCATCAAAACTGAGTGTGCCTGAGGCAATTCCTTTATGCCCTGACATTGTTAGAGATGTTGCCCCTGTGGTCACCGCTTTGCCCCCAACCCAAGTTAGTGTAGAGAGGCTATTCTCTAGCCTGGAAATAGTGAGATCAGATGTGAGGTCATGTATGCAGGATCTGATGGAGGCAATTCTATTTCTCAGAACTAATTCAGAGACTCCACAAATGTTCCTGCAGTGTTTTGAATATTTACATTTTTTTTGTGTTCTAAAGTCATATCCAAAAAATATTTTTTAATCAAGCAAGCAAAATGGTAACAATGTTTTGAACTTGTGACTTTCAGGCTCCATATCTCACCATCCACTACAGCTTTGTACATGAGGCTACCATCATTTTATGGACAATCATCTTACCTATATTAAACATAAATTTGACTTGCAAGTATTTAGTATCTGCTTAGTTCTGCAAATTCTTGTCATGTAATTATATTGTTACGGTTTTGCTCCTAAAAATCAAAATGTTAATTTTTATTATTTTGTTAGTATTTAGGAAATCCACCTTTAGTTTTCAGCACTGCCTGAATCATTCTGGGCTATGAATCAGATTCAAGCATATCTTGACCAAAATCTGATCCCAGGTCTCTTCTACAAATTCCCAATGTTGGTGCAGACTATCTACCCACAAGTGTTCAAAAGATCAAAACATTGTTACACTTTTGCTTCTCAGTGTCTGTTCTACCTAAATAGCTTGATTATTGTATCATAAGGTGATAAACAGCCTGATGTTACCAATTTACTACAAAGTTATCACTTAAACAATCGCCATGTATGAGGGAGTCAGGACTCGGAGGTTTAGGAAATTGAGGAGTTGGAGTCAGGGCTTTGGCTTCCCGACTCCACAGCCCTGCTCAGAGTACCAGAACTGGTGAAGCCTTTCAGAAATCACCCCATCTTCCCATCTTGGATTCAGCAACCACTCATGGATGTCATCTATGGGTGTATTGTGCATTTTGGGCACATAAGCGTTCCATAGCTTTTTAGCATTGGGCCATGAAAATGGGGGGGGGGACATAGTTCCGCCATTGTTTTTTGGGGTTCAATTTTGCAGCGTTCGCCGTGCAGTGTAAATGACATGATAACTTTATTATGCGGGTCGGTACAATTGCAATGATATACATTTTTTTATAGTTTTATTATGTTTACACAATAGAAATATATTGGGGTACCCACCCCAAACAAAGGCGACCCCACTCAGGAACCTAATCTACCCAATCCTAACATGGCCCTGCATACAAACAAAGGCTACTAAACAGCAAAAGCCCACAAATAGAAATATAGGGACAATAATAATACAAGACACACCTCAAAAGAAAGTGGACCAAGATACATACACAGAGTGTGCCAAACACACTCCACCCTGTGTAAAAGCTATAAATGTATAGATATAATTATAGGCTTACTAGATATAGACAGCATTAATTCCGCCAATAGCAATCCCAAAAACAACATTCATCAATTCCACAAATATAAGTTCCAACGCGTTTCTCCCAGAGGTCACCTGGGTTTATCAGGGAACAAATATAGAAGCGGACAAAGCCTGCAAAAACAGTAGGATAATCAAAATAGAGAAAAATTACTTCCCTTAGATACGATGATATTGATGGATAAAGGTCCCAATAACTGTGATCAGGATCTCATGTACATAGAAGTGCTGCCAGATGAAGGATGGGCAGTACTGGTCAAAGGTATAAGCTCACTTTAAATAGTAATTCTATAATAGCCCCATAAGTAAACTGACCTGAAAAGGGAGAAAAAAATAGTACCCAGGGCATGTGCCATAGTGAATCGCACCTGCGCAAGGCAGTTGCGCCTGCATAGGACGCAGAAGATGTCCCCCGCTACAAACTGAGGCTGTGCAAAGAAATCTCGGCTGTGCAGAGCAGTTGGCAGTAGCCGAATGAAGCGCGCCTCCATAGGGATGCAGCAGGCGAACTGCGTCTGCGTGAGGTAAACGCGACTGCGCAAAGCAGTCCACAATGACCAAATGGAGCGCAGGGATAAAGAATTTTCTTTATCCAGGGTACTTTATCTTTACATTTTTTGTTCAGGGAACCGGACGTAAGATATAAGGCAAATATTAAAGAGGATGTATCGCTTCCTTACTTCGGCTGATTCACACTTCTCTTAGCTTCCCAGCTCTGTGAATGCAGGGGCGTTTCTTTCCCTCCCAGCTGGATGACATCATCCCCCCTTCACTGCTGGCCTGAGACTCCTCCCCCCCCCCTCCCCTCTGAGTCCACATATCACTGTGTCTCTCCCTATCAGTCTTATTTTATAAGAGCTGTATACATACCACAGGCTGCATTCAATCTAATATGAGCACTGATCTCTCACAGCTGGAGATGTATTACAGCTTTCTAAGAACAGCACAGATCTGCGTGTATGCAGGAGAGTTAGGCACAGGGACAAAAAACTGTCATGTTTTCTCATTGTACAATCTGCTGCAGTCTGTTTCTGCTAGGTGTGGAAACAGAAAATGCTACGGCCCCTAACTCTGAGTCAGACACACAGCTTCATAAATCGACCCAGGGGCTGTACAGAATGTAAATGAGCTCTCAGCTAGTGAATTGAAAGGAGGAGGGATCAGGAGGGATTCGACCCACACTGGATATCAGTATAAATAAAAACACAAGATAAGGGACACTGTGAGAACAAGGCAGCTTTGCTAATGACATCCAATTGCAAAGTTGCTTGTTTTCACTGTCCCCTTATTCTGAAGACCATTTAATGAAACGATAACACCCCTTTAAATTGTGGTGAGAGCTCAAATCTCTAGAAAATTCTTTGAAACATAACATTGTGCCAAAAGGTTTACGTATTTCCATTGTTCCGGCACTTAGATCACGTAACCCGGAATTGATGAAAAAGTGCGAAGCAGAGGCAACTCAGTCTTCCCTCCGTTTTATGAATATTTTGATTGAGGAAGAGAAGAATATCTTAAGTAGATCTTTAAAGAGTCTAAAGGAAACTGTTGAACTTAGCCTTAAACATAAAGGGGAACAAGATTTTCAAAAAAGGGAGGGAGACCTAGATATACGAACATTGATAAGTTCACTTCCTTTCTTAAAGAGCGTGAACACAATAAATTTGTGAGGGATCTCACTGAATTCAGGGAGAATAGAGCATATCTTGATCTGAATAGGACTTATCGAATACTGATTTATCAGACAGAGAACCTAGACATACAAACAGGGGTATTAAGGTCCCCTTATATTACTCGTTACCAGTCTTTTAGTCAGACAAGATGGGTACCACGAAAAAATCAGAAATGTACCAACAAAAGACAAGAGGCCTCCTCTTCTGGTCCATCTACTTCTGGTTCAGGTCAATCATTATCTTCCTAAGCACATCAGGAAGGGACAGTAGTACAAAACACTAACTTAACCCCCACATCTTCGTGAGAGAAAATCATACAAACCAACCAATAGGCCTATAGTTGATGAGAGAATTAGATGTACAATCAATGCACATCATTAATCTGTCTGATCGACAACTTACTACCTTCGAAACGCACTTTTGTACCTTATACCCCCTTTAGTGCTTTCAATTGGATCAAAGACATCCATCTCTTTGCAAGAAATTTAAAATGGAAGAAAGTTTTCAAATTAAATTTAAAAAGGCAGTGCCTTCAATTAGGCATTGATCCTGCCGATTTTCAGGATGTACGGTTACTATCTGATATTTTAGAGCAGTGTTTCTCAACTCCAGTCCTCAGGACCCACCAACAGGTCATGTTTTCAGTATCTCCCACAGAATGCACTGACAATAATTATATAACCTGTGTCAGGATCGCCAACAGAATGCATGGACAATAATTAAATCCTGAAAACTTGGCCTGTTGGTGGGTCTTGAGGACTGGAGTTGAGAAACACTGTTTTAGAGGAAGGATAAAGAGATCGATCAAAAGGTCCCTTTTCTCACTTTCGATCTATAAATACTAAGATGCCTCCTTTGATCGATAACAACATTGATACATTATTAAGGGTGGCCTGTGATTCTATTGAAAGCATACAGGTAGAGGGAGGTTAATGGCCTAAATTTTATAATCTATGGAAAGGGGAATATCTTGGCCTCAAGAACCTTGAACACGATACATCGACTATAATTAAGCCATCCCATAAAGGGGGTAATGTAGTAATCTTGAACCATCAGGAATATAAAAAGATGTGTTTGAGTGTATTGAATGACCCTGTAGGTTACAAGGTTCTGCCCTCAGATCCAACAATCATTTTCAAGGCAGAATTAGAGAACTGCAAGAAACCCTTTCTTGTGATTAAATTGATAAGAATGAGTTTTCTTTTATGTTACCGGTGGCACCCCAAATAGCCACATTTTATGGCTTACCTAAGGTCCATAGGGACTGACGCTGTTGAAATGTAGACCCATTGTTTCGGGTATTAATAATCTTACCCAGAATGCGAGTCTGTACATTAATTCAATACTATATCCATTTGTTACGACATTGACATTATTTATCAGGGACACTACCGACAAAATATTTGGCTCTGTAGAATTAACGTGGAGGCCTTGTACAGTTCCATCTCGCATCAAATCGGTTTGCAAGCTGTCGTTCCTTTTTGAATACTAGGAATAATTTCCTTCAAGCTCATGGAGATTTTGTTTTAGGACTTCTTTGCTTCGTCTTGACCCATAATTTCTTTTTACTCAATGGACGGTACTACCATCAGCTCAGGGGGACTGCTATGGGGAGCCCCTGCGCTCCCTCTAATGCAAATCTCTTCCTGGGCTGGTGGGAGAGTACTATTGTTTTCTCTGAACAGTATCAAGAAATACAGGACAATATTCTTTTCTGGGGACGTTATATCGATGATGTTGTCATCTTGTGGTCAGGTTCAGACACCTCCTTTAATCTATTTGTCTCAGATTTGAATATTAATTCGATTGGCCTGAGATTTACTTCTACTATTCATGCTACAGAGTTGGTTTTCTTGATGTGGTGATCAAAAAGGGACAGAGGGGCTTACTTGAAACTACTTTATATAGAAAACCCTTGACGGGTAACAGATGGGAAAGTGCTCATCCGTTCTCGTTGCGACGTGGTATACCAACAGGACAATATATTTGGGTATGACGCAACTGTTCCACTATGGCCTCCTTTAAAAAGGAGGCCGAGGTACTTAGGTCTAGATTTATAGAACGAGGCTAACCACAAAACGTCCTTAGCGAGGCCTATAACTAGGCTCGCGGGGTGCACGTCCGATCCATTTGGTCATCGCGGGCTGCTTTGCGCAGTCGTGATTACCGAGCGCAGACATTCGTAACGAGGGACGCCTCCTGTGTCCCACGGAGACTAGCTTCATTTGGCTACAGCCGACTGCTCTGTGCAGCCGATATTTCTTCGCACAGCCTCAGTTCGTAGTGAGGGATATCTTCTGCGTCCTACGCAGGCACGATTCGCTATGGTACATGCCGTGGGTACTATTTTTTTCTCCCTTTTCAGATGAGTTTATTTATTGGGCTATTATAGGCTTAATATTTAAAGTGAGCTTATATCTTTTACCAGTACTGCCCATCCTTCATCTGGCAGCAGTTCTATCTACATGGGATCCTTATCACAGTTATTGGGACCTTAATCCATCAATATCATCATATCTAAGGGAAGTAATTTTTCTCTATTTTTATTATCCTACTGTTTTTGTAGGCTTTGTCCACTTCTATATTTGTTCCCTGATGAAACCAGATGACTTCTGGGAGATAACTTATATTTGTGGAATTGATGAATGTTTTTTTTATTGGCGGAATTAATGCTGTCCATATCTAGTAAGCCTATAATTATATCTATACATTTATAGCTTTTACACAGGGTGGAGTGTGTTTGGCACACTGTGTATGTATCTTGGTCCACTTGTTTTTGAGGTGTGTGTTGTATTATTATTGGCCCTATATTTCTATTTGTGGGCTTTAGCCTTTTAGTAGCCTTTATTTGTATGTAGGGCCATTTCAGAGTTTGGTAAATTAGGTTCATGAGTGGGGTCGCCCTTGTTGGGGTGGGTACCCCATTGTATATTTAGGTACTTAGTGTGTAGGGTTTATTAGGGTCTGGTTAGGTCCTTTTTATTGTGTATTAATAAATGTTATATTTTAATATGTATTTTGCCTGAAGGCTTATTTTTTATTTTTTTGGTAGTTTCTGCTTCATAATCTGCTAGCCATAACTTTTTTATTTTCCGGTATATGGAGCCAATGATGAGTTTTGTTTTTTTTTGCGGGATGAATTGACGTTTTTTATTGGTACCATTATGGAGTGCATATGATACTTTGATCACTTTTTATTAAGGTTTTTGTGAGGCATTTTGCACAAAATACAGCAATCCTGGTAGTGTTTTTTATTTTTTTAAAGTGGTCACGGTATAAATGACATGCTTTACTCAGCAGGTCGATACGATAACAGCGATACCCAATTTGTATTTTTTTTATGTTTTACTGCTTTTACACAATAAAAACACATTTATTCAAAAAGGAAAACATGTGTTTGCATCTCCATAGTCTGAGAGCCATAACTTTTTTATTTTTCTCTGAACCTATGTAGGGGCTTGTTTTTTGTGTTGTTGTGTTGTTGGGATGTGTTGTTTTTATTGGTATTTTGGCATTTACATGAGTTTTTGATCGCTTTTAAATCCGTTTTTTGGAAGGCAAGATGTAGAAAATACTGCAATAAAGAGATTTTAGCTGCTCCGAGTGCACACAAGTTTCTCTGGTTACTGTCCTGCTCTCCCTTCCCGATTAGACAGCGAGCACAGAGTGATGTCACCATGATCAAAGGGAGCAGAGACTTAGGGCTTGTTCACACGGAGTTTTAACTCCGTGTTACAAGGGCTTTTTAGATCCGTCTCGGGGACCGACAGGACGGACCCAGAGACGGATCTAAACAATTAGCAGTGAGTTTATCACTGACCGCAATGAGAAACACGCAGCGGCGTTCACAAGAGAGATCGCCGCTGCGTGTTTCCATAGCATAGCTCCAGTCCGTCTTTGAAAGAATTGCATGTCAGTTCTTTCACAGATGGAGCCAAGAGGCAGGAGGGGAACACGCAGTGGCGATCTCTCATGTGAACGCCGCTGCGTCTTCCTCATAGCCCGCAGTGATAAACTCACTGCTAATTCTTTAGATCCATCTCTAGGTCCGTCCTGTCGGTCCCAGACACGGATCTAAAGGCGTAGTTAACATGGAGTGAAAACTCCGTGTGAACAAGCCCTTAAACTGTAAACAAATTAGTTTATTTACAAATAAGCAATTGTTTTCACTCCTCAGATCACTGTAGCTTTGTGTATACAGAATAAATCTCCTGCATTTGTCTTTGTAATGCTCAGCTAGTTATAGAGTAGCTAAATATGCTAATCACTGCTATAAAACCACCAACAGCCTGATACTGATCTGAGGCTGCCTGTGACTCTGAGAGAACCTCTTTAATCTACAACTTAGCCTTACACAAGAAGCGGCTGTAGGACCCAGAGACTCCTCGTGCAGAGCAGACAACTATACAAACATAAAAGCTGAGACTCTCAAGGACTACAACAAACTCCTACAGAGAAAGGTTAGGTTGGACCATCCTGGGCTCGGGCCCTTAAGTTTTTCTGAGTAGGGCTGGGTGAACTGCGGATGTATTTTTACAGAGAAAAACCTTTGTATGTAGGCTCAGGAGAAATATAAGTGATTACACTGCAGTTACATTTGGGGACTTACAGGAGACGTCTCTAAAGAGTTGTTCACTGTCTCTTCGTCTCCATCTGGCCCAGACGCCATGACGTCCTCTCCTGGCAACGACTCTTCACTGTAGAACAGGGGTGGGCAATAAATTTTCCCATCGGGCCGCATGAAAAAGTGCGATGCTTTTGGAGGGCCGGACTAATAAAAACATAGGGTGAATGGGTGGAAAAATCGTTTTTTGGGTGATTATTTTTGTGGAAACTTACTGGGGGATGTATCTATATACCTGCCTTAAGCATGGGACACAGTAAGGCAGGTATATACAGCCCCTCCTCAGTACGGTAGGTATGTAGATGATGTCCCCCTCAGTCTGGCAAGTAAATACAGCTCCCCTCATCAGTCAGTATATACACTCCCCTCAGTAAAGTCAGGTATATAGATTAGGTAACCCGCAGGCAGGTATAATAGATAGATACAGCTCCCGTAGGCAGGTAAATAGATAGATACAGCTCCCCACAGGCAGGTATAAAAAATAGATAGCTCCCCACAGGCAGGTATTTAGATACAGCCCCCACAGGCGGGTTTAAAAATAGATAGGTACAAGCTCCCCTCAGCCAGGAATATAGATAGGTACAGCTCCCCACGGGCAGGAAATAGTTAGGTACAGCTCCCCTCAGGCAGGAATATAAGATAGATACAGCTCCCCTCAGCCAGAATATAGATAGGTAACAGCTCCCCTCAAGGCAGGTATATAGATATAGTCCCCCCCAAGCAAGTATATAGATAGAAAATAGCACCCCTCCAGTCAGGTATATTTAAGGCTCCAAACGGGCAGGTAAATCGCAATTTGGCTCCATCCCAGCAGGAAATAGTTAAAAGCTCCACACAGGCGGGTATATAGCTAGTTCGGGTTTCCCATACAGGAAGGTATATAGCTAGTTAGTCTTCCCACAAGCAGGTAGGGGCTTTCCACAGGCCATGTATATAGAAGGGCTTCCACGGGCAGGTATAAGGACAGGGCTTCCACAGGCAAGTAAATAGACAGGGCTATCCACAGAAAGGTATAAAACCAGGGCTATCCACAGGCAGGTATATAGACAGGCTTTCCACAGGCAAGTATATAGACAGGGCTTTCCACAGGCAAGTATATAGACAGGGCTTCCACAGGCAGGTATATAGATAGGGCTTCCCACAGGCAGGTAATAGCTAGCTTCCCACAAGCGGGTAAATAGTAGGGCTTCCACAATCAATATTAGAAGGGCTTTCCCACAGGCAGGAAATATAGAAGGGCTTTCCACAGGCAGGCAAAATAGATAGGGCTTCCCACAGGCAGGTATATAATAGGGCTTCCCACAAGGCAGGTATATAGCTGCTTCCCACAGGCAGGTAATAGGATAGGGCTTCCCACAGGCAGGTAAAAAGACAGGGCTATCCACGGGCAAGTAAAAGACAGGGCTATCCACAGGCAAGTATAAAGACGGGCCCTTTCCCACAGCAGGTATATAGATAGGGCTTCCCACGGGCAGGCATATAATAGGGCTTCCCACAGGCAGGTATATAGATAGGGCTTCCCACAGGCAGGTATATAGACGGGCTATCCACAGGCAGGTATATAGACGGGGCTTCCCACAGGCAGGTATATAGACAGGGCTTCCCACAGGCAGGTATATATAGATAGGGCTATCCACAGGCAGGTATATAGATAGGGCTTCCCACAGGCAGGAAATATAGTTTTATACCAAAAAACAAACACTAATACTCCCCCCTGGCTTACCTCCTTCCCGGCCGAGCGCGCCATCTTCTATCCCAGGAGCTTTCCCGGCTGGTGGGCGTGATGACGTCATGCCGCCAGCGCCAGGGGCGCTCCTCCGTCAGCTCCTGGGCCCCCCACAGAGTTATTACTGTGTGTGCGCCCAGGAGAGGCAGCGGGGCGGTGAGCGGAGTTCATCGCTCGCTGCCTAATTCACCAGTAATAGTAGCGCTGACGGCCCGCGGCGGCCTCTCAGCAATACCCGGCCGCGGCAGGCCGCAGCGCTACTATTTTCAGACCCCGGGCATGGTACGCCACGGCCGCAAACCGACGTACTTTGCCCAGGTCTGCTGAGAAAAGTACAAAAATCCTTAGACTCCTCATTTTATCAGGATTTCTCTACAATTTCCTATCTCTTTACAAATCCCCATCTATAGGCCCCAAATGGTAATAATAACCCCCTTGTAGGTAAATATTTGCCCCCTATAGCTAGGTAGTAGCCCACTGTAGCCAGGTTGTAGCCCCTTTTAGCCAAGTTGCTGCCCCTCTAGCCAGGTTATTTTCCCCTCTAGCCAGGTTACTGCCCTCTGTAGCCAGGTTACTGCCCCCTGTAGCCAGTAATATGCTCCTTGTAGTCAGGTTATTAGTCCCCTGTAGCCAGGTTACTGCCCCCCTTAGCCAGGTAATATGCCCCCATAGCCAGGTAATATGCCCCCCTTGCCACATATGCCCCCTTTGCCACATATGCCCCCTTAGCCAACATGCCCCCCTGTAGCCACACATGCCCTGTAGCCACACATGCTCCCTGTAGCCACACATGCCCCTCTGTAGCCATTAATATTCCCCCCTGTAGCCATTAATATGCCCCCTGTAGCTATTAATATGCCCCCTGTAGCTTTTAATATGCCCCCCTGTAACCACATATGCCCCCTTAAGCTAATAAAAATAAAATAAAATAAACACTACTTACCTTATGAGGCACGGTCCGCGCGTCCAGGTCTTGCAGCTTGAGAACGGTGTAAGTAGCGTGAGGACATCACTCTGCTTAGACCGTCTCGTGGGGCCTGAGATCTCCTCGGCCGTCAGAGCTGCCGGCTTAGAGGATCCCAGCGTCGCAGGGGGGTGATGAAAGCGGCGTGTCACTCCCCCTGCGACGCCGACGTGTATGTACAGCGCTTACCAAGCGCTGTACATACAGGGGGGAAGAGGCAGGACGGGAACGATCCGTCCTGCCTCCTCTCCGACTCTGACTGCGCGGCCGCTATGAAACGGTCGTGCAGTCAGAGATCCGCGGGCGCCGCCCGCACTTAGGAGTGCTCCAGGCCCACGGCAGCGGCCTGGAGCCACCGAGAATGGGGGGCACAGGCGGATTCATTCGGGGCTCGTGCCCCGAAGAATCTGCCTAGCGACACCCCTGGGTTGGACAAGAAGCATCTAGAGTTCTAGAACTGAATGCAAACACTTACTAGCCAGAGTCTCAAGAAATAAGCACTATAGTCAACAACTGTTTACCCAGCAAGCTGTATAGCGAAACCAGCAATTATCCAAACCTCTTTTAGGGTGCTTTCACACCGCGCAGTTATGATGCAGTTTTAACTGCACTTCAATTAAGCGGCCTTTGTTACCAGCAAGCTTCTTTCAGTTGTCTAAATTGTTCAGAAAGGTGTTTCAAGTAAGTAATTAATTACTGTGTGTGAAGTCTTGTGGATTACAAACACACTAATTGATTACTCACTTTCCAAACAGTTTAGATAAGTGAAAGAAGCTTGCTGGTAATAAAGGCAGTTTAATTGGAGCGCAGTTAAAACTGCACCAAAACTGCGCTGTGTGAAAGTACCCTAAGACTGCTGTCAAAAATAGAAGTGTTAATAGTTTTTTTTATCAATTAACAAAATGTCAAGTGATTAACAAAAGAGAAATTAAAATCAAGTCAATATTGTTTTTCACACCTGCTCACAATACATACTAAATACTAAGGAAATCTGAGTTAATAAAAGGGGGAGAGGGATTGTCTCCTGTGCAGGATTCACAATTAGGCCTCGTTCACAGGCTATTCAGAACGATTTACACGATTTCCGATGTATACGTTCGAATCATTGAAAATCAGTTGCAATAAGGCCATGTGTGGCACGATATTGTAACTGATTCCCGGGATCACATCACATCATTGTAGGTGGTGAATCGTCGGAAGATGAATGTAATTGTTCCGACGGATCCGTCGTCAATCCGCGGGGCAATCGACGGATTATGCGTCGTGTGACGACGAGCGTAATTTCATTGAAATCAATAGAATAGGCTGTGACTTATTTTGGACATTGCCGACGGATTGCGATCGCAATCCGTCGGCAAATCCGTCCGAAATAGCGTGTGACGAGGCTAATATTCAGAGTAGAAAGTAGCCACAAACAGTGCCTATTGCTCAGGAAGCTCTGTGCTTTCGAAGTGACATTTTATTGATATTAGTAGTAATTATATGGTGCTGCAGAATAAATATTTGCTTGCATCTTCCCACAGACGCAGAGATGAAGCACCAGAGCAATGTTCTGAGCTAAAGAGGATATAGGGGATAGATTTTAGACTACTTCAGACTCTAAGCGCTGTAGCTAGGCTGGAGTTACTGCTCATAAGGTGAACAACTTATAAAAGCCAGCAGTATGATAATACTAGGCATTTCCCATAACACGGAGCATACACAACATTTTTAAGTGACAACTGGATATACTGTACGCCCCAAAGGATAGATCCGGGTGACATAAAAATTAATGAGCGACATCTGGAATGAGTAATACACTATTTCACTGTAGATAGAAAACCGATAATTACTATGTGTACTTTTAGGATACGCTATCAACCTCAGGGAGTGTGACTGGAAGGGCATGTTAATTACAAGATGTTTATTATATTTGAGAGATGATTTTATATGGGAATGACTGGTATACAGTGAGAGATTTTATAGTCAATCAATTTCACACAATAGAGGTTTTACTATACAAGCACCTCCTGGTGTTTTACTAAATCTGTACATATTTCAACACCTTTCCAGACATTTTTGTACAGCTGGGTCCAAGAACAGGATTTTTAGGCTATGTCTACACAGCACAGGTTTTTCATCTGATTTAGAATTTAGTATTTAGAATCCACCGAAAGTCTGACTGTACCCAGCACTATGTAGACCTCAATAGAATAGACTACGGCACGGGTTTTCTACTGAAGCCACCGCCTGTCCATGTTCTATCTTATGCTGGATACCCATAGCCCTTATTGTATGGGGTCACTGGAAAACCAACCACTTTTTTTGTGCAAAAAAACACGCCAAAATTCTTTCAGTATTTTAACTATGCTGTGTAGACATAGCCTTACTTGTTTCCCAGCATTTTATAGTTAAAAAAACTGCAAACAGTTGTTACTTTACAATCAGACTTAAAAGTCTACATGTAGAGATCTGTATCTGTTTTTTAGCATTTTTTTCAAATGACAATTTCTTCAAAATTTAGCATGTGCTATGTATGGTGACTTTTCTGTCCCACAGGGCTCTCTATACTCTTAGGCCATGTTCACACGGCTTAAAACTGGACGTATTTCAGTCCGTAATTACGCGCCAGAGTGCGCAAATTACATCTGGAATACGTCCCAGTCATTACGGTAATCCACAGTTCTCATGAGAACTATGGATTCCGTCTCCTCTCCCTGCTCGGCGAATACGCCGAGGGGGGAGATAATTGCCTTTCGAATTACCAGCGGTGTATACGCGCCGCTGGTAATGAAAGTCTATGGGCCGGCGAGGTGCCCCCCGTTCCCGCCCCCACTTCCGCCCCCACCCGCCCACACAGCGTAATTGCGGGACGTAATTACGGCCCGCAATTAAGCCGTGTGAACCTAGCCTTATACAAATGTTCTCAAAAATAATTGTACATGCATATGTGTGTGGCCACAGCGTGGATTGTTCAATGTATAGGTGTCCTACATTACTCTATTCACATCAAAATATATGTATATGGCCAAATCAGTGACCCTCCGCTGTTCAACATCCAGGTGTCCTATACATTACTCTATTCACATTACATTATATGTATAGTATATGGCCATGTCAGTGACTCACCTCTGTTCAATGTCCAGGTGTCCTATACATTACTCTATTCACTTTACATTATGTATGTAAGTATGGCCATGTCAGTGACCTCCGCTGTTCAAGTCCGGTGTCCCATACATTACTCTATTCACTTTACATTATACTTTATGTATAGTATATGGCCATGTCAGTGACCCTCCGCTGTTCAACATCCAGGTGTCCTATACATTACTCTATTCACATTACATTATATGTATAGTATATGGCCATGTCAGTGACCCTCCGCTGTTCAACATCCAGGTGTCCCATACATTACACAAACTCCGAGGGACGGGGAGACCATGTATGGACTCAGGCTCTTCACATTGCAACAAATGTATACAGTTACAATTGAGACCCTTCTCTGTTCAGTGTAGGTGTGTCCCATATATTACTCAAACTATGAGAGACAGGGAGGCCATGTTTAGACGAATGCTCTATTTACATCACAACATATGTATATGGCCACAATAAGGACCCTTCTCTGTTCAGTGTATGTGTCCTGTACATTACACCAGTGCCATCTTTTCCATTGGGCACACTAGGCCGGGGGCCCCACAAGTATAGAGGCCCAAGGAATACAAGAAACATACTCTGGATCCCTTTGTTGGCATCACTTATTTAACTGTTTCTGTGTTTTTAGGACGTGCAAACAGTTAAAAACCATGATGGAGAAGGGAGCCAAAGGCTCCCTGCCCAATAGTCTTGTAGACTGCAGATGGCCCGTGTCCAGACATAAGTGGTGTGTGCTTGGGGGGGAGGGGCGTAGTGTATGGCCAAGTGTGATGTCATGTATTTGGGCAGGGCCCACTGCAGTGCTATGCTCAGGGGCCTATAATTGTGTTAAGACGGCTCTGCATTACACAAATAATAATTATAAGGGAGGCCCTGTTTAGACCAGTGCTTTATTTAAGTCACAACACATGTACAGTGGGAGCCTTCTTTGTTTAGTATACTGATGGTCTATACATTACTGGTAGGTGGGGGAGGGCGGGCATGTAACAATGCTCTATTCTCATCACAGTTGGAGCTTTTTTTAGAGTCCTACATTAGGAGGATTTCCTGGTTTACACCTCAGATGGAAGGCTATGATGTATCACTTTGTATAGACATTCATGGAAAATGTTGATATTACATGCTCATTGTAAAAGATGGTGTTTGTTACAGG
>JAODAL010033583.1:0-45387 GCA_025379985.1 Phyllomedusa bahiana | reverse complement strand
CTGGGAAGGTGAGGGGGGTAGGACGACCCTCCATCGCAGCACCAAGTCTGGAGCATGAGAGCACTTCCTTCACCCGCCTAGTGAGTAGTCGCCAGCAGCAGTAGCAGGACCTGGAGCAGTCCCTGAACCAGCAGGTGGTGGCCTACTTGGACAGCACTCTGCCACCCCAGTTAGAAGATCCGCTGGACTACTGGGCAGCCAAACTGGATGTGTGGCCGCAACTTGCCGAGTTTGCAGTGGAAAAGCTGTCCTGCCCGGGCCAGTAGTGTGGCATCAGAGCGGGTGTTCAGTGCGGCGGTGGCCATCGTTACCCCAAGGAGAACCCGCTTGTCCACGGGAAATGTGGAACGACTGACCTTTGTCAAGATGAATCAGGCGTGGATCGGCCAGGATTTGCACACACCAATGCCTTAGGCGTCAGTCTGGGTTCAAACTACCTGCCTCAGCCACTATTCTGATGCCGCCACCCGCCTGATGCCACACATCTGCTGACAGTTTCCCCATCTGCCTACCACCATCTTTACCAGGGACTGTTATTGCCACCCACCTCAACACTCTGTCATTGTGCCTCTCTATGACCTCCTGCTGCTGTTGCTGGTGCCGTGACATCCACACTGTGTCACTGTGCCACTCTCTGACCTCATGCTGTTGCTCCTGCCGCCGTCACCTCAAATCTCTGTCATTGTGCCACTCTGTGGCCTACTCCTTTTTTTGCCACCTCCAGAATGTCATTGTGCCACTGCCTGACCTCATGCTGCTGCCGCCGTGACCTCCACTCTCAGTCATTGTGCCACTCTGTGGCCTCCTCCTGTTTTGCCACCTCCAGAATGTCATTGTGCCACTGTCTGACCTCATGCTGCTGCTGTGGCTGCTGCCGTGCCCTCCACACTGCGTCATTGTGCCACTGTCTGACCTCATGCTGCTGCTGTGGCTGCTGCCGTGACCTCCACACTGTGTCATTGTGCCACTGTCTGACCTCATGCTGCTGCTGCCGTGCCCTCCACTCTCTGTCATTGTGCCACTCTGTGGCCTACTCCAGTTTTTGCCACCTCCAGAATGAGATTGTGCCACTGCCTGACCTCATGCTGCTGCTACCGTGACCTCCACACTGTGTCATTGTGCCACTCTGTGGCCTGCTACTGTTTTGCCACCTCCAGAATGTCATTGTGCCACTGCCTGACCTCATGCTGCTGCCGCCGTGACCTCCGCTCTCAGTCATTGTGCCACTCTGTGGCCTCCTCCTGTTTTGCCACCTCCAGAATGTCATTGTGCCACTGTCTGACCTCATGCTGCTGTGGCTGCCGCCGTCACCTCCACACTCTGTCACTAATGTTGCCACCTGGCTCTCAGCTTGTTTTTTTTCCAGCTTTCGCTGGCATGACTTTATCAGGCTACATTCCCGCTTGAGTTTTTTGGTCAGTTTTGCCCTCCCTAAGTGCCCAGGGAATTTTATAGTGAAGCGATTCTAAGAGCGGCGGCAGTCATGTGCGTGTCATACTAAAACACAACATTGTATGAAGACCAAACCAAGCTCCCTCTGCATATTTAAGCATGGCACAACGTTCTACAGCACCCTGCACGCTCTGTGCAGCCTGGAAATAGCTGTTTTTTAACGCGATTCGTGCCGAAGTAATTCGGACCGAAACGAATTTTGTCGGAAAATTCGGCGAAGTGACCGAATCGAATTTTTGAGAAATTCGCCCATCTCTAGTCACCGGCCATCACTGCAGAAGTATGTCACAGAAAATGGTTCAGATGTACTGGAATCACCCACAACTTCTCTATTTCCATCATTTTTTATGCTAACTTTGAGGAACATGCCAGGGCGTTTCTCAATTGTGCTGCCCCCATTTAGTGTAGTGACCCACTTTAAAGAAGTCACCGTGAAGTGACAAGTGGGCTTATACTTTTTGATCAAAAAGTATACTAAGAACCTCCTGTTCATTTTTGTTAAATTTTGCTGAGAAGCATTAGATCATTGTATAGTGTGAGGATGTGCGGTCCATGCCTCTCCCTTCCATGTTTCAATCCACCATTATATTTTCTGGCTAGCATAACGCTTTTAGGGACTCTGGACAACATGTCCGAAAATTGATGTAGCTTTGGAAGTTTTTAGGCGCATTTAATCAGTGTAAAATGCTCCTGCAAGTACAATTCTTTAAAAAATCTGGCGTCTGATATACCTGGCATAAGTAAACTTGATGCGCCTAAAAAGGCGCGTTGCACAATCGAAGTGCATAGCGTATCATTGCTAGTGTTTGTAATGCACCTATCAAGACACATTACGTTACTGAGACGCATAACGTTTCATTACTAGTGTATGTAATGGGCCTCGATAGGTGCATTGCTTTATCATTGCTACTATATTTAATGCGCTTTTTTAGGTGCATACAATGTGTCATGCCCAGAGTATAATGTGCCTAGTTTTGGTATATTACAGTTCATTTATGTTGAGTATATGGCGTCAAGAGCATTTGTGCCGCAGAATACACAAAAACTATGGCGCACTCGTATTGGGACAAGTCATCCTTCATGTCTACCTTCAGCCCAAATAAAGCGGAGAAAGACGGCTTGGATTTTCCTAAGATCAGTAATTGATATGAGAATTGGAAGAGTCTCAAATAAATATAACAATTTAGGGAGTATCACTATTTTGAGTTAAGTAATCCTGCCAAACCAAGACAGAGGGAGTTTGCTCCACCTTTTCAAAAGCCAAGTTATGTCATCATATAGTTTAAGAAAATGATTCCTGTACAGAGAGGTATAGGAGGTGGTCAGGTGAACCCCCAGGTATTTCAGGGAAACTTCCTTCCATTTGAAGTGAAAACTGGAACATAATAATTGCTCCTGCAAAGGAGGTATATTGATTAGTAACGCTTCTGTTTTTGAAGTGTTAACTTTGTAACCTGATAAAATACCAAACTGGTTCAATAAGGCTTGTAAATTGTGTAATGTCGTATGGGGAGATGTGAGAGATGACAAAATATCTGCAAACAGTGAGGTTTTATATTCTCTATCTCTGATTTCAATACCCTTGATATCCGGACTTGATCGAATAGCTGAAGCTAATGGTTCAATGCACATCACAAATATCAAAGGAGATAAAGGACATCTCTGTTTTGTTCCATTCCAAATTGGAAAGGGATCAGACATACTGTGAGGAAGTCTAATTGTCGCTGAGGGATAAGAAGAAAGTCCCTTAATAGCATTAGTAAACTGGCCACTAAAACCAAATTTATCCACTATAGCATGCATAAAAGACCAGTTAAGCCTATCAAAAGCCTTCTCCATGTCAAGGCTTATAAAAAGGGCCTCTTGACCTTGTTTATTCAACACATCTATTAAATCGATAGCCTGTCTGGCATTATCTACTCTCTGTCGATTCACAACAAAACTTACCTGGTCTTTATGTATTAATTAGGGGAAGTCAGATTGAGAGCCTGTTAGCTCAGTTTGCATTTATTAACGGTATTGGCCTATAACTACATTTCACTGACCTACTAATTATACAATACCACTGTTTAATCAGAACTACTGTCATAGAAATGCCAATGGCTTAAAATATAACGTTTAATGATATACAATAAAATATAACAGTTCTACCTAGTCTGAAAAATTATGGCAATACGCAATTTTAAATGTAGTAAAGAAGGGGAAAAACAAACAAAATTTGGAGAAACCACGGTGGCAAAACATTTCAATGAATACCATCATATGGTTTATGACCTACGATGGTGTGTTTTAAAAGCAGTGTAAAGCACAAGATGCTAACCAATATAGAACGAGACTATTACAACGGGAAGCATATTGGATCTCAAAGTTAGACACACTCACACCCAAAGATCTTAATGAATCTTTTAATCTGCATTGTTTTTTGTAAAATGTTGTATATGTTGTTGTAACGTTAAAACACTGGATGTTGTATGTTTTGTTTGTTGATGCTTATTGACACAAAGTTAGCTTAATGTAGTCTATACACACCTGTGAAATGGGTGGTGTTATAAAAAGGAGTCTTGTGTTCTCATAGCGCATGCTTGAAAAAGGAAAAGGGGTATTGGGGGAAGGGTCGCCCCTGCCAACAGGCAGTAGGGAGATTGCGCTCCTTTCTCTATCTGGCTTCATATGGACGTTCACCTAACATAGGTGCTTCATTTCATCAAGATAAGTGCTGTATTATGTGCTATGTATGTATTTCACTGCCATAGGTATCTTTCGTTATTAATGACTGTGATTATACACCAATTGAAAAATAAGTAAATAATAGTTGAAATATACTACAAACCTCTCGAGTTGATTTGAATTACAAGTGGGGAAATGTACAAGGACTCCCCCTAGAGGTTCACTATATGACAGCCTCATACTATACGGCATACGTGTTAAATAAGTGACGTCCTTTACGGCCCACTGGGTGAATGTGCTTCCTGTCCAGCCACACCAGCAACTTGGACAGAGATGCCGCTTTCTCCTCCAGGGTTGTCAAACTGCTGATCCTGCGCCAAATGTCCGCCCTCCTCCACCACCTCACCCCCACTGCAGCGACAAGTCTTATTTGCTCCTCCAGCATACCAACATGTGCAGGGAAACGTCAGTGTCACGCAGTTCTACACCTGGTTTGCCTGGGCGAACAAAGTCACACAGGGGAGGAACTGCTCCGCTTCATGAAAGACAAAATCGATTTCTCCGGGACAACTGAAAATCGGAACCATGGTGACAGACAATGGAAAGAGCATGGTGTCCACGCTGCGCTGAGGAGGGCTGAGCCATGCGCCCTGCATGGCGCACGTGTTCAATCTGGTTGTCAAACAGTTCCTCAAGTCGTCCCCCCATCTGCATGATGTTCTAAAAATGGCCAGGAAACTTTGCATGCACTTCAGCCATTCCTACACCACCAAGCACACCCTCCTTGAGCTGCAGCGCGAGAATGGACACCCCCAACATAGGTTGATATACGACGTTTCCACCTGTTGGAATTCCAGCCTCCATATGTTGGACGGACTCTATGAACAGAGAAAGGCCATTAATGATTTTTTGATGATCCAAGCAGACAGGAATACTCCCCTATGTAATTTTAATATCAGCCAGTGGCAGCTCATGCGTGACACCTGCCGTTTGCTCAGGCCCTTTGAGGAGGCCACGTTATTTGTCAGTCCCAGGACTATGGGATGAACACCGTCATTCCACTGCTTCATGTCCTGGAACAGATGCTGCAAAATCTGTCTGGTCAGGGGACTGGAGAGGTGGCAACTACATCTCACGGCCACATGAGTCCGGTGGTGCTGAACTGGAGGAGGAGGAGGACATTGGAGCACAAGCAATGTCTGATGAAATGAGTGGTTTTTCTACCCAGGTAAAGGAGAGGAGCAGGAGCAGCTGGAGGAGGTAGAGGGAGATGAGGAAGACGAGGTAGATGACCCAGACACACTTTGGCAGTATACAGTGGAGATGGAGGCAGGGAGAACCTCAGAGTTACTTGCGCAGATGGACTGCTGCATGCTGATTTGCCTGGCTAGTGATAGCCGAATAGTCACCATCCAGCAGAGCAATAACTTCTGGCTCTCCACCCTCTTGGACCCTCACTACCGGTCCAAAATGGGGGCCTTTTTTTCAACTGCCAAGAGGGAGGACAAACTGAAGTGCTATAAAGACATCCTATGTAGTCAGTTGGCCGCTGCCTATCCATCCTCTAGCAGGTTTGACCGGGAGGTTCCTCAGTGCTCACGTACCACTGCCACGGCTGCTGTGGAGGGGTAGGGTGGTAGGAGCAGTACCAGCTTCATCAGCAGCAACCTGGGGTCGTTGATGAGCAGCTTTTTTCACCTGCCTAGTGAGGAAGGTACTCACCAGCAGCAGGACCTGGAGCAGACCCTGAACCAGCAGGTGGTGGCCTACTTGGACAGCACTCTGCCACCCCACATTGAAGATCCGCTGGACAACTGGGCAGCCAAACTGGATGTGTGGCCACAACTTGCCGAGTTGGCACTGGAGAAGCCCGGCCAGTAGTGTGGCATGAGAACGGGTGTTCAGTGCGGCGAGGGACATAGTTACCCCAAGGAGAACTTGCTTGTCCACCTGAAATGTGGAGAGACTCACCTTTGTCAAGATGAATCAGGCGTGGATTAGCCACACACCAATGCCTGATGCATCAAATCAAATTAGATCAGCTATGCCACCTCACCCAAACTTTGACAAATGAGTCTGGATTCTTCTGGCTACCTGCCTCAGCTACTATTCTGATGCTGCAACCCGCTGCATGCCACATATCTGCTGCCAGCTGCTCCTTCTGCCACCCATCATCTTTACCAGGGACTGGTATTGCCACCCACCTCCCCACTTTTCACTGGGCTATTATGTATCCTTCTGATGCTGCTGACAGCTCACCACTCAGGTCTCCTCATGCTTCTGCTGCTGCTGTCACCTCCACACTCTGTCATTGTGCTACTCTGTTGCCTACTCATGTTGCTGCCACCTCCACAATCTGTCATTGTGCCACTCTCTCACTCGACCACCATGTGATTTCCTAATGCTGTTTCCACCCGCCACCACTCTATGACGTTGCCACTATGTTTGGTTTTCCCCTTCTTTTAATCTGTCGGAAGGAATAAAAAGGACAAACACAACCGACGTGTCTTCAGAGAAGCTGTAAGGCCAGTATGACATGGTCCTTTGTTTGCATCAGGATTTCCTGATGATTAGGTAGCCAAGAGCAGGAGTGGATACAAAACACAGAAGACATGCAAATGTTCCATTTACTTGTCATCTCTGTTTTGGATCAACTCCTGATTCTTTTTGGCTTTAAAAAGCGGACACTGACGGATCAAAGGAAGGGCAAAATGGTCAGTGATGTCAACGCAAAATTACTGCTGACACCCTCTCCACTCTTTCGAGGGGGGGGGGGGGCGCTACACGTATCAACGTTTAACAGAACAGGTTCTGTCATAATCTGTGGAATCATCTGATGATGGTGTAAAAGGAGTGTGCTCTTTTACGCTATAGTGTTCTACAACACCATTCAGGCTCTCTGCAGCCAGGAAATAGCTGTTTTTAACGCAATTCGCAGCAAATAAATTTAGTTTCAAAACGAATTTTGATTGAAAATTCGGCGGATCTGGCGAATCGAATTTTTGAGAAATTCAGTCGTCTCTAATTATAATTTTCTTGAAAATGAATGAATTTGCTACTAAATTTAAAACCCCCCTTAGGTCATAGAAAATTAAAAGGATGTTTTAAAAATGATGCAAACAAAGTAGATTTATGGTAGATGTTCATTATTTACTATTTTGTTTGGTATGACTATCTGATTTACACGCAGAAATTTTTTAACTTTGTAAAATTTTCACATTTTGATAATTTTCACAAAGAAACAAGGATTGTATCAACCAAAATGAATTACTAACTAAAAGCACAATGTGTCACGATAAAACAATCTCAAAATCACATGGATAGGTAAAGAAATTAAAACGTTATTCCTAGATAAAGTAAAACATGTCCGATTTTGAAAAATTGTGCTTGGTCCTTAAGCCAAAACAGCCTTGCTTCTTAAGGGGTTAAAAAAGCAAAATTAAAACAGCACTGTATATGGTAATTGTCTCCATTTACCTTTCACTAGACATTAAAAGCTAATTATTTTGGTGAGAAAACCCCTTTCAGTAAAATAAAAATTTGCACCCCAATATTGTGTGGGGCAAGTTAAAAATGATGAAATAGGCATACATTTGTACTTATGCAAATACTCTGCTGTACTGGTACATACATTTGTGACATACATAGAAGTGTATGAAAATGATATGGAAAAAAACATGATAAAAAATTTGTATAATAAAAAAAGTTTTATTAATCAAATACAAATGTTAGCTCTACTAATTTGGTATCAATGAAATTATACGGACCATAACCTGCAGAATAAAGATAGCATGTCATTTATGCTGAACAGTGAACGCAATGAAAACATCACAAGAATGGGGTAACTTTTTTCCTGTTCCACCATACAAAGAATTTTTTTTGGGCTTTAAAATACATTATGTGGTACGTTCAATAGTACCATTAAAAGGTATATCTTTTCTGGCAAAAAACAAGCCCTTGTACATCTATGTAGACAAAAAAAAAGGTTATGGCTCTTGGAAGGAAAAATGCTAATGCAATGTTAAAAATAAATCCATGTGGAATAAAGGGGTTTAAATATTTTTATGATACAATAGTAATGCCAAAACCAACTTTGTTACATGATAGCACGTGTAGTTAAAACTCAGCTTGTAAACTGTCACTGAAAAACCTGAACAAACTGGTAGTATAGGCAGGTATTATAGGAAGGTAAATGGAAGATAAAATGTAATACCTGTAAAGTAAGGGCATGTTTCCATGGCAGAGGACAAATAAAGGTCGGTTTATCCGACCGGTATTTATCCTGTTTTAGTGCCATCCCCATGGCCGCAGGGGTGGGGGGTGGGGCTCATTTCTCCGCGATGAGTGGAGAAAAGCCCTCCCCCTTCACATTGACATGCACATATTACGTCTGAAAACCGGACAGAAGAATGTGCATGTTCAATCTATTTCGGGCGGCCCACGGGTGGAAAAACCGCAAGCCGGAAAACCCATGCAGTGGGGACTGCTGCACAGGTTTTCCATAAATCCCCGTTGTGCTCGTTTGCGGACGGTTTTTCAGACGGTCTGCAAAACCGCAATCCTTCTGAAAAACCGGCTGCAAACCCGTGCCGTGGGGACATGCCCTAAAAGTACCTAGGCCACAGTAATGTTATGGCTGTTTGTACATTTAGTGCAAAGCAACTTAGGATAAAAACAGTAGAAAGGACTTTGGTAACATTCACTAGTAAGTTAAGCAGCATCAATACCAGGTAAATAAATACCAAGTATATAAATAGGAAAAATCATGGGTCAGGTATAGGACTTTCACAAATTCTTGATGGAAACATATCTTGCAAACGCACCACAGTTTGCACACTACAAACAGCTGGAAAGGGTTGAAGTATTAAACCCAGTTTCGAAAGGTATAACTAAGGGTCCCCAAAGACACAAAGTCAACTGAAGCTGTAGATTTCAGCAGGGCCAGCCAACCATCCTATTGGGGTAAGGGTAGGTTCACACATCGTTTTTACCATATAGTATAGGTATACTTTTTTTCTCTTTTTTTAAATGTATCTGTCTACCATGTAGGGATACGTTTGCATGCTTTTTTAAAGAAAAAACATACATTTTTAGCCAAAAGTCTGATCTAGTCACTAAAGTTTTGTGATTTGAATATAGTAACGTATAGGTTAAACGCAAGCAAACATATACCATTACGTTTGCATATGTCACTCATTGACTTCAATGCAAAAAAAATAAAAGGACGAACCAAAAAAACAGCATAGGGATGTAAAGCAAGTCGAATGTATTCAAAAGAATGTGCTTTTGACTTCACGTTTCATCATTATAGTCTGTGGATTAGTCAAGTGATATGATACAATACTGTTTTTGGGTATCAAAGCGTATACGTTTGACGTAAGCAATAAACATTGTGTGACGGGTCCTTAGTGTGTCCTGTATCGTTTGTCAAAGAAGACTCAGTCTTGATGAATTTCCACCCTTGAGCTGCCACAGACAAAGCTACAGTATATAGCTTTAGTAAAGTCATATTAGTAGATGCTCATGTTGTACATTTTTTGTTGAGAAAACTGTAATAATGTGCATTACAATTAAATGTTCTTCTGCTTTAACAAAATAAAACCTAGGTAACAAAATTTATCAGCATGTCCTTCAGGCCAGATGTATTATTAGTATGTCAATTTACTTGCAGATTTCCCTGTGGAATTCACCCAGTCAATAGCTAGGGTATGCAGCATATGTAAATCCGCCCTCAAATCTAGTAATATTTTTTTACAATGTGGGAATAGAATTTTGTAAATGGCTTAGAGAGACCTCACTGATTTGTGTGCACAGTGCAACAGGCTGCTGTACGTCTGCAGCTAAGTGACTTTAACAGTGGAAAGGCTAATATGAAAGTTATCCACGTAGAGATGGCAACCTGTATCCAATAGTGGGTGTACTAAATCCCACATAATTTCTCCACTTACATTCACAGACAATGAGTATTCTTTGGGTTCTATGCGACTATCCTTCCTATTGTTATGTGGGGCCCCCTATGACCTACCTAAAGTTTGTCTGCCTATTTTGGGCCCCCTATAGCCTACTGAAAGCCTGCCTGCCTATGTGGGACCACCTATAGCCTACCTAAGGCCGGCCTGCCTATGTGTGAACACCCTATAGCCTACCAAAAGCCTGTCTGCCTACCTATGTGAGGCCCCCCTTAGCCTACCTACATTGGCCCCTCTGTAGCTTATGCGGCCCCGTTTAGCCTATATACTTAAGTATGTGGGTCCCTCTATAGCCTACCTAAGTGGGCCACACCTATAGTTTATCTACCTACCTATGTGGCCCCCACCTATAGCCTGCCTACCTACCTATGTGGGGCCCACCTATAGCCTAGCTACTTGGGGCCCACCTACAGCCTGGCTATCTGCCTGGGGCCTACCTATCTACCTGGGGGCTGCCTACGTAACTGGGGCCTATCTACAAACCTACCTGTAGCCTACCTAACTGGGATCTACCTACTTGTGGCTTAAGTACTACCTACCCATCTAGGGCCTAACAACCTATCTAATGGAGGCCAACCATTTGGTTTTTGGAGAACTGGGCTGACTTCTGTCTTGGCTACAGACTCTATGATAGGGACAGGCTGCACCTAAATGGAGAGGTATTGGGGGACAAAAATGGCCAGGAAGTTGGAGGAATATTTAAACTAGGGACTGGGGGGGGGGGGGCTCAACTACACCAACTACACATATAGCATGCCAGATAGTGAAGATAGAGAGCTGAGAATTAGTTATAAATCAAGGGGTGGATTGGAGGGAAGGGGGGTTGTAATAGTTAATAAGGGCACGACTGAACAACAAAAACTTTCTAAATTCCAAGCTGACCAATGCCAGAAGTCTCACCAACAAAATATATGAATTAAAATTACTTATTGCTGTAGAAAAATATGACATAGTGGGGATAACTGAGACATGGCTGGACGAGAGCTACGATTGGGCGGTCAACTTACAGTGTTACAGTTTATTTAGGAGAGATCGTAAAAACCGGAAGGGTGGAAGAAATCATAATATCGGGGCATGCACCTATAAGATTGCAACTCTTGTTAGATCACCCAAAGGAGGTGTGTAGAAATTAGAGGTTCCCCTCTTATTTGGCCCAATCAACAGACTTCCAGGCCTACCTTAAGGTGAATTGGGGGAATTTCTTAGATGACCACTCAGATTCTCCGGTCGCCACCCCCTTACTATGGTGCACCTCAAAAGCGGTGATGAGAGGCCATGTGATAGCCTATGTTGCAATGCAACATAAACGTCAAAAACAGACATACACCACGCTATATAGTGACCTATTAGAGGCTCCCAAAAAATTCTTAGAATCCCCAGACGAGGACCACCGTTGGACCTGCATTTAAGCCAAACGACTCTTAGATGCACATACGCTAGCCCAAGCCAAATGGCAATCTGAACTCACACGTAACCACTTCTTTAGATGGGGGGGAAAGTCTGGGAGACTGTTGGCACGCCTGACTAAACTTTATGCAGCCAAAAAATTCATGCTAAAGGTATGTCACCCCTCAACTGGTCGGATATTAACGAATAATAAAGAAATTTTGGAGGCCTTCATCTCATTTTACACTGACCTATACAAAGAACGCCCACATGACTCACTAGCAACATGAGACCTCTTCCATAAGGCTCACCCCCCGAAGCTAACTACAGAACCAGAACAACTCGCCCCCCAATATCAACCAAGAAATTGAGAATGCCATTACCGCTTTAAAGAGCAATAAGGCCCCTGGTCCAGATGGACTACCAAGAGAATATTATAGTAGAACTTAACTCAACTCTAACAACACTTTTAAATTACATATACAGGGACAATGTCACTGTGGAGGGCTTCCAGGAGGCACAAAAAATTGTGCTACCCAAGCCTGGTAGGGAACCAGAGGAGGTTGGCTCTTACCACCCTATTTTATTATTAAACACTGATTACAAGATCCTAACATATATTTTAGCCCAGAGGATACAAAACTTTCTTCATACCCTACTAACACCATCCCAGCTGGGTTTTGTTAGGAGTCATCACTCTACAAAGGGTATTAGAACTGCAGTGGCGGTATCGGTAATAGCACAAATAAACAAACATCCCACCATGATGCTCCTCAGCTTAGATGCTGAGAAAGCATTTCATTCGGTCTCCTGGAAGCTCCTCAACACCTCCCTTAGGGCTAGGAATTTTGGTGAAACTTTTCTCAATTTTATACAACACTTACAATCCCACACTCCTGTCAATGGAATTAATTCTCCCCCAATACCTTTACTTAGGGGCGCCAGACAGGGATTCCCCCTCTCACCTATACTTTTCGACTTAGCCCTAGATCCCTTCTTACAATATCTTCAGTCTTGGGATGGATTCCGGGAAATATCTGTGGACAGAGAAGAAATCAAAGTTTCGGCTTTTGTCGATGACCTTTTACTATTTATTTGTAGACCGCAAAACTGCTTACTGGGACTACTCGGGGAAATTGAAGCCAAAGGGGCACTGTCAGGGTTTAAAATAAACTTAGATAAATCAGAGGCACGATTACGGACAGGCCCACATCGACTGCTATGGGCAAACACCTTCCCACTGTGCAGGCAATCTCACTCCTTATCCTACTTAAGAGTGCAGATAACCGGAAACCCTTCTAAATTATACTCAATGAACCTTGATATATTCATGACCACTCTTAATAGCAGTCTAAGCGCATGGTCGGGATTCACTCTCTCCTTTATTGGTAGGGCGAACCTCCTGAATTGATTATTTTTCCCAAACTCTTATACTTATTTCGGACCCTTCCCATATCTATCAGGTCGCGAGATGAGAATCTCATAAATAAATTGTTTAGAACCTTTATCTGGCAGGGTAAGAGAGCCAGAATTCCCCTAAATATCTTACAGCAACGCAAATCCAATGGAGGCATCAACTTCCCAGATATCAAACTATAAAACCTATCAGCGAATCTATGCATATAGCAAGATTGGTTCTCTGGTAGCCAGATAAATTCACCAGAAAACCTCGAGTCAAGCTTTTGCCCCAACATAACTTTGACTAACCTCTTGCACCTACCATTTGGCGAGCTCCCACCAGATGTGAAAAACAATCGTTTACTTTTAACACCCTGGAAAACATGGCGACTGGTACGCAGAAGATTCTCCCTGTCAGAAGAAAACTCCTTATGCCTTATCTTTCTGCACAACCCTACATTTCAACTCGGCAGAGCCCATCCCATCTTAAAGCAGTGGTACGCTGGAGGTCTAAGAATGGTGGGAGACCTGGTAGACCCTCGGGAGAAAAGAATACTTACTCTCAACCAAACCTGCCTCAAATATAATTTTGTAGCAACACACCCCTTCCATTTTCTACAAATTCAGAACTATGCTTCAAGTATAGTCAGGCGTTTAAGAGACCCAGATTGGAATGACACCGTATTGGTGAAAATAACAAATACTTCGAATACCCGGGGCCACGTATCCAATTTTTACACATTCCTTAGCTCCCCACTACGAGGACAGGGCTCATGGTTTGATATGCTGGAGAGAAGATGTACCGCACATTGCAGTGGAGGATATGCTGGATGCCACCCTAAAAGCATCCAAGTATATTTCTAGTGTCTCCTATTGGGAGATGTCCCTGAAGATTCTACACAGGAGATATTTATCTTCTGGTCACAACTTCCTCATGGAGGGATGCCCTTCGCCCTCCTGCTCAAGGTGTGGGGACAGCATAGCGAATCAATCCCTTTTTTTTGGTTTTGGCTTTTGTTTTTCAAAACCCAAGACAAACCCCAAATTTTTGGGAGTTTGTTTTCCCCCAATTTTTTGGGAAACACAAAACCAAAAATTTAAAAATTTTCCCCCCCCCCAAAAATTTTTTGGGGGGCCCCCGGGGGGCCCAGACTAACAGGGCCAACAGTCCCCGCGAATTCCCAAACCCACTTTCAAACGGTTTAATATTTATTTATTTTTTTGGGCGGCGCAAAAAAACAAATTTTCAACCGGGAAATAGGAAAAAACCATCCCCTTTTCCTGCGCATTTTTTTTTGGAAAACAAAAAAACGTTTTTACTTGGGAATTTGGGACTGGGGGGGAGTTTTTCCCTCCAAAGGGAAAAGCCACCCTTTGGAAGAAATATTTTCCTTTTAAATGGCAGCCTATAAATAGACTTATTTTCCCGATCATGTGAGATCACGTTTTCGGGATCTTTGGTTTGCTTTTACACTATAGTATCTTGGGCAGTCAGTTGGAGGTCATTACGGGGGAAAAAAAAAAAACCGGCAAAATCCGCTCCAGGGGGCGGCCCTAGAACAGTAAGGGTGGATGTTTGGTTTCCCCCGCGTCCTTTTTTTCCCCCATTCCAACCCCTTTTTTTTTTTTTTTCTCGTTTTGTTTTTCTCTCATCATACCTTCCAACCCAAAGGGGCCCCAAACTTTAAGTTTTGGGGTTCTTAAACTAAAAAATAACATTCTTGTGAGACATATGTTTGTGTACGTCAAAACGTAAATTTTAAAAAAATTTAAAAGGGGCTGTCCATCCTACCATTTAACGCACTGGGCAAACCTTTTTCCCGCATGCTGTCTTGGACTACTTTGGGTAGATAATAGAAAAATGGAGACTTTTTGATTTAACCCCCATTTTTTTTCCCCATACCTCTTTTTCTCTTTCCCCCTCTTCCCAACCCCCCCTCCCCCCCCCTTTTTATGTTTCCCTAACGGAATTGTTTGGAAATTGAATTTGAAATTGAATAAAAACAGTTGGAAAAAAACCCCCCGAAGGGTGGAGATTTATATCTCTATGTAAAATCCTGCCTGTAGCAAACGCTGTGGGAAGTTTAAAGAAAAAGGGAAAAATGGGAATGTTGAGTCATTATGGGTAGTTTTAAAAAATGGGGTTTTAAAAACCCCAATAATTTTAAATTTCTTATATGGGCCCCCCAAAAAAAACCAAAACCCCAGGGAAGATTTACTCCCCCAAAAAAATTTAAAATGGGGTTGACAAAACTTTAATGGGGTTTGGGTTTTTTTGGGGGCAACTACACAGAAAATTAAAATTTTGGGGAAAAACTAAAACCTGTAGCTTTCATAAAGGAAACGGGACTTTTTTCAATTTAACGAAAAGTTAATGACAAAGTGTTGAGGATTACTTTGGGCCCAATCGAAAATGGTTTCGATGGTGGGAAAAGTCGCCCATCATCGAAAAGGGATAGTCGAATGGTGGGAGGGTAGATTATGAGCAATGCCCTTTTTAAAGGGGGTCAAAATGGGGGAGAGAAAACCAACCCCTTAATTTTTACCCCCAAAAACAGGGCGGGAAAGAAGCGGGAAATTAACTTCCAAAACAGTCAAATGGATAGTGTTACTTTCCTTGGGGCAAAACCAATTAGGTTTAAAAAAGCCACGAAAAAAAAAAAACCCACACACCATTCATACCCCTTTTCTTGTACCCACAGCAGGGACCCTTAAACCTGCATCCCCAAACAAATTAAAAAGTGCCAGAAGGCAGTATGATTTTAAAAACCTTCTTTTTTACTTTAAAAATTGGACATTGAATATCCCTGTCCGGGAAAAACCCACCCCCATGACCCCAAAACCCTCCCATGACCCCCAGTTTTAAAAAGTCCCGGGAAAAAGGGGTCTTTCAACCACCATTTTATTTTGAACTGGACATTAACTTCACATGTTTTGGGCCACAGCATGACCCCCCAAAACCTGCGGGCCCCCCAGATTCAAAAGGGGGGGGGGGAAAAGGAGCCCTTTCAACCCCCATTTTAGTTTAAAGGGGACTTTGGGACAAAACCTGCCCTGGGGCCACAGAATGACCCCCAAACCTGCATGCCCCCCAGATTTAAAAAGTGCCGGAAAAAAGGAGTTTTCAACCCCCAAATTTTAGTTTCCCCGGGAAATTTTTTGGACTATACCCTTTTCCTTTGGGCCACGCAGACCCCCAAAACCCTTTGCAGGGCCCCCCACTTTAAAAGTCCCGGGAAAAAAAGGGGTTTTTTAAAACCACCTTTTTTGGTTGGGGAAGGGTTTGACTTTATCTGTCCTGAAACCGCAGAAATGACCTTTTAAAACCTGTTGACCCCCCAGTTTAAAAAGTGCCGGGAAAAAAGGAGTTTTTTCAACCACCATTTTATTTTGAACGGGAAACTTTTGGACTTTTCCCTGCCCTGGACCCCCAAGTATGGCCATTAAACCGGGTATGCCCCCCAAATTAAAAATTTGGGGGGAAAAGGGAGTCTTTAAACCCAACATTTTTTTTGGGAATGGACTTTAAAATATATCTGCCCTTGCCCCGCAAAAATTGACCTTTAAAACCCTGTTGACCCAAAAATTTAAAAAAAGTGCCGGGAAATTTAGGGGGTCTTTCAACCCAAAATTTTAGTTTCACGGGAAAAATTTTACGTCCCGGGTCCTGGGGTAGCGCTTGCCCCCCCCGTATGAGGTGCGGCCCCCCCAATTGAGTTTCCCACTTGGAAAATTTACGGGGTTAACTTTTTTCCTGTTAAACCCCCAGGTCCCCTTTTTTCTTGGAATTCTTTTTCCCCTTTTTACTCAACGTCTAGGGGAAAATTGCCCTCTGTATTTTTGTTCTCTGCCCGTGCCCCAAAACCCCTGTCCTCTAAATTTTAAACTACTTTGGTTTAATTTTTCCCTGTACCCCCCTTGTACAATTCAGGGGAAATTTTTTTTACCAGTATTTTTTTTGCATGAAAAGTTTTTTTTGTAGTTTTTTTCTAAAAAAAACCCCATTTTTAAAAATGGATGGAATCCCACCGGGTTTTTGGTTTTCTTTTTTTAATTGTATTAAATGGGTTGTCTCAAAAAGGGGTTTTGATAGTATTTTAAAGTTCTTGCAAAAAACAATTCATTTTGAAATATGGGGTCCATTAAAAAGGCCCTTTACCTTTTCCCGTTTTAAACAGCACCATCCCCCTTGCCCCCACTCTTGTGAAGAAAAAAAATTTGTCTGTTAGAAAAAAACATTTTTTTTTTTGTAGGAAATTTGTTGTTGCTTTTTTTTCAAAGAAAAAAATGCCCCCAAAAATTCAAAGCATAAACCCTTGAGCCACTTTGGACAATTGTGAAGAAAAAAATTTTCTGTTAGAAAAAAAATTTTTTTTTATAATAGGACCTGTAGTATAGCTGCATTTCAAAGCAAATTTTTGCCCCCAAAAATTCAAAGCATGACCCTTAAACCCAAAATTTTGGGACAAGGGTAAAGAAAAAAATGTTTGTTAAAAAACAACTTTTTTTTTTATAATAGGCCCTGTTTTTAGCTGCATTTAAAAACCCCAAAATGCCCCCAAAAAACTAAAAGGGCCAGGGAACCCTTGAGCCATTTTGGGGAAAAATTTTGTGGAAGAACAATTTGTCTTTTTAAAAAACAAATTTTTTTTTTAAAAAGACCTGTGTTTGCTGCATTTAAAAGGGCAGCATGCCCCAAAAAAAATTATAAAAATTATTTCTCAGCCACTATTAAAAATTTGGGGAAAAGAAATCCCAAATTAGAAGCCACATTTCTTTTCCAAAGGCCCAAAATAAATTATTGCTGTATCTCACACTACATGACCCCAAAAAAAAATTTTTATTTACTTTTTCAGCCATATTAAAAAAATTGTGAGGGAGAAAAGCCAAAATTAAAGGGCCCCCATTTTGTTCCAAAGGGCCATAATTATAAATGTTTTTCCCCCAAGGGAACATGACCTCCCAAAACCCTTTACAAAAGCCCAAAAAATTTAAAGATAAAGTGAGGGAAAAGGAATTTGGTTTGTATGAAACCTTGATGTCTTTTTTCAGTCTCCTCACAGGGAAAAACCCGCCCAAAAAGAATTTTTGGGAAAAGAGAATAAAAATTGCAGTAAAAAAAATTGATCATTTTAAAAAACAAATTTTTTAAAAAGGGGCCAATTTTTTGTTTGAAAAGGAATTTTTGAAGAGACCCGGGGAAAATAATCGGGGACCTCGGAATTGGGGCCACAACATCATCAGGTCCTTTCCTGATTCACCTTGATGGAAAATTAAACGATCCACATTATTTGTTTGGGAAAACTTGGGTGCGTTTGTCTTAATGGAAATCCTCCCCGTGTGCTGGGAAAGGGCCCGGCCCCCCCAAAATATTTACGCTGGCTTTTCTTGGGGAGGGGCCAAAAAACCTCTATGGGGTGTCGAGGGGGGCTCGGGGCCCTTCGTCCATTTTGGATTTCCCCAGAAGTCTATTGGGGCCGGAAAAACCTACAAAAAAATCGGTGTTGAGAGCAGATAGGGCGTGGCACCCTGATTTTTAAGCTGGGGTTTTGTGTGTTGGTGTGGCCCTGGGATTGACAAAGCGTTTTGGGGAGGTGGGGGCAAAAATTGCCCGAAAGGGCAACCCATTAGGCTTCTGCCCAATTGCTTTTTTGCTGTGCTGCCCGTTCGGCTTCTTTGGCCCCTCCCACTGCTGTCACGTCGTGATGTTGTTCCACCGTGACTTTTTGGGGGAAAAAGAAGCAGGGCGCAAAAAAAATGTCTCCATGTTTAAACAATCAGCCCCAAAGGGCTCCTTTTTCCCGAAATTTTTCCTTTATTTGGGTGGGTGGAAAGGGAAAATTTCTGAAATTTTGTTTTTGTACCGGGGATCCCGGAGGGGGGGCCACCCAAATAACTGTTGGGTTTATTTTGATTTGGCCCTTTTAAAGGGGATATGTTTGGGGGGGAAATGGGATCCAAAACAATAAAATTTAGAAGGGTGGGCCTTGATTTTTCCCAAGGTCTGAGTCGAGGGGCACTAGCAAAGAAGGCCAAAATTCCAAATTTTTTCCTCCCCCCGCCTCAAAAATTTGGGCCAACCTCTTTCCAAGGCAGGGGACGTTTGGTTTTAAAGTCGGGGGTCTGGGGTAAATTCCCCCCTTCCCCCTCCCCGTCTCCGGGCACAGCTTTCAAAAACAGCCCTGACTTGTTGAGATGATGCACCCTGAGAGTGATGCCCCCTTTCCCCTAAAATTGGGGCCCCCCAAAACCCCTGCCTAATGAAAAACCCCCATGAAATTGTGAAACTGTCGGGCCCTTTTTGGATTTGGGCGGAAAGGGGAAAGGGGTCCGTGTCCGCATCTGTGTCCGTCTCCTCCTCCCTCGTGGGGGACCTGTTGTTTAGAGTGTTTCCCAAAGATCGTTCCCGAAAATAAAATTTTAACCCCAAAGGGTCAATGAAAAAAGGGCAAATTTTCCCCATGGCCATTTTGGTGGCTTCTTCAAAAATGGCAAAAGGGTGGTGCAGAGCTCTTTCACCTGCCTCCACTCTTTGGTGGGTCAAAACACGGGTCCGCCCCCTGCTTGTCAAGGGGGCCCTGTGTCATTTTACTGCGTAATAGCAATTTTCGCTGCTGCCCCAATTTACTTGGGGGCATGTGGAGGGTGGGGAATTTTCCCGGTGTTGCCACCCTCAAAAAATTGAGGCGGTTGACGGGGAGGCCGAGTGAGCTGCAACGCAGCCAGGCGGGGGCGAACCAAAGGGGTTCGCGAAGGCGGAAATGCAAACTTAGACTTCGAGCCTTTTTTCCCCAGCAGGCAGTCCAGGGCCCCGGGGAGCTTTTAGAAATTTTTGGAGGCAAAGGTTTATGACATGTGCCAGGCCAAAAGGGAATTGGTTTTTTTCTACCGATCTTAAGGGGGGCCAGCAGTTTCGCCCGTTATCCCCACAAACCCTTTTCCTTGGCACAAGGGGTTTTTGGCACCCGCCCCGCAAATCGGTCTCGTTGCGGGGAGCCGTCCACAGCTTTTGACCTGTGTGGGGAAAGGTCTCCAAAACAGATTTTAATTTTTAACACGGCCTGGTTTCTCTGGGCAAGTGATGCCAAGAGGACCTTGGGGGAAAAAAACCCCGCCCCATCCCTGGGTTTTGAAAGTAAAGGGGCGCCCGAGCCTGAGGCCAACCCTTTACCACCAGGGAATTTCCCCCCAGCCCCAGTGGGGCTGTCACAGAGGGTTAGCGGGCCCTTTGGGCCCGTTAATGTCCATGTTTTCGGTGGTCAGATGGAAATTTTCCGGCCCCGAAAGCCCGACCCAAAGCGCTTAAAATTTTTGATGGGGCACGTGGTGGCCAGGGCAGGGACGGCTTTTTTGGCAAAGAAATGCCTGCTCGGGATTTTGGTATTTGGGGGGAGGCCAAAAGGGCCCATTACTCGGGCGGAACCCAAACTGGGGGCCCCCCAGACGGGGGAAAAGGCCCCAAATTTTCCCAAAGGCCCAAAAAACCCGGGAATGCCCAATTTAGGGGTTTTGGCTTTGGGATGGTTTGGGTTTTTAAAATGTTTCTTCTGCCCCCCAAAACCCGGAAGACAGAAGGGGTTTGGGTGCTAGACTGGCCGTTACGGCGTGCAGGGCGTTTTAAAAAATGGCGGAAGGAGAAGGGGTTTGGATGGGTCTCTGGTGGTCTGGTTTGGGATAGGCGACGGTGGAGGGGTTTTTCGGGGGGGAGGCTGATCCCTGATCATGACTCTGAGAGAAAATGGGGCCCGCTGAGGAAAAGCTTTGGGGGTGGGGGGAGGAGGAGGGGCCGGGGACAGAGGGTGTGCGTGGTTGGGGCCCCGGGGTCGGTTGGACTTTTTTGGGGCCCAAATGTTTCCCCCCATTTCAAATCATGCTTTTTGCTGCATGTGAATAGACATTTCTGGGGGTGGTTTTAAACCCCCTAAAGGGTTTTTGGGCTCTACTTATGCGGTTTTTCGGGGAAAAGGGGGATTTGACTCGCTGGGTGAATCAGGGCTTTTCTCAAAAAGAAGGCCCCGGCTTTGAGAAGGGGCCTGGACTTTTTTTCGGCGGGGTAAGCGAGGAGGGGGGTTTGCGCTGAACCCTGGGGTGGGGGAATCATAAACAGCGGACTTCTGCGGAAAACCCCCTCCCTTTTTGTGGCGGAAAACCCCTACTGACCCCTACCATCGTCTTCCTCCTCGTCCAGTGATGAAGCGCTCGCAAGCAAAATTCTGCTGAAAAAGACACGTTGATCGCAATGTCGTCATATTTCATCAACAAGGTGAACTTCGTCGTGCAGACATTTCTGCATCCAGGAGTGCGGGCTACACAGCAAGAGGGACTGCACAGGCGTTTGCCGACCGGCCCGAGATTTTTTTTTTTTTTTTGGCCGGGGAAAAAAAAATTGACCGGCTTCCTTCTCCTTCCTCTGATGGCATCAGTAAACTGGGGCGTCAGAGCAGAGAAAATCATCCTCTTGGCATTTTGATCTTTTAACATGCTTCTGACCCATTCCGCATTTTGTCAATCAAAGAGGTCTTCAGAAAATGGAATTATCCCACTGTGGGTGGGTACACGAGTTGACCTTTGGGCGCTTCATGTTGGACGGATGTGTGATGCTGTGACGACATTTGTGGCAGTGACTGGAGGACGAGGGAGTAGACTTGCTGGATGCAGGTTGCATTAACCACTGAAAGGACAGATTGGTTGCGCTGTTCAGTTACTGGAGATTCACTGGGCCCTGACCCAGCAATGACAGGCCTGACGTCCTGCAACTGACGATCTGCTGGCATGCGTGTTGTCGACAGTAACTGGAAGGGAAGCACCTACTCTCGTACCTCTACACTCCATGTCCTACCACCCTCTTCGCTCGCTTACACCTGAATTTCGCTCAATGTTCATGAAATTTAAAAATTGAGAAGGTATGGAAAGAGTTTTGGAAAGTCTCTTAATAAAAGACGCAATTCACAGCTATTCTCAAAATCCTCAAATCAAAACACAAAATTGCTGCGATTCAAATATAACTGCAAAGTAGATCTATCAACCCAAAGTGCGCAAGTTAAAAATCACGTACGAAATGTATTTGGATAATAAAAAGGTATTTTTGGCACCTATCAATTCACCTGTGGTGACTGCAAATTGCTGTATTCATAATTTAACTGCAAGTAGATTTATCAACAAAGTGGCTGCGCCAAACGTGAAAAACACGTATCTGAAACATTGTATTCGGATAATACAAGGTATTTTTGGCACCTATCAAATTAACCTGTGGTGACTACAAAATTGCTGTATTCAATTTAACTGCAAAGTTAGATTATCAACAAAGCTGCCTGTGCCAAAGTGAAAAAAACACGTATCTGAAATGGATTTCGGATAATACAAGGTATTTTTGGGCACCTATCAATTCACCTGTGGTGGGACTACAATTGGCTGTATTCAAAATTTAACTGCAAAGTAGATCTATAACAAAGCTGGCGTGCGCCAATGAAAAAACACGTATCTCGAATTGTATTAGGATAATTTACAAGTATTTTTTGGGACGTAGCAATTCACCTGTGGTGGACTACTCAAGTTTGCTGTATTAAAATTTTAATGCAAAGTTAGGATCTATAACAAAGCTGGCCTGCGCCAAAGTGAAAAAACAATATCGGTATCTGAAATGTATTAGGATAATCACAAGTATTTTGGCACCTTTCAATTCTCTGTGCCTGGACATACTAAATTGCTGTTTTCACATTTAAGTGCAAGGTGCCTCAATGAACCAAAGCTGTAGTTGCCATAGTCAAAAAACACGTATCTGAAAATTTATTCGGATTTCTACAAGGTATTTTTGGCACCTATCAATTCCCCTGTGGTGACTACAAAATTGCTGTATTCAAATTTAACTGCAAAGTAGATCTATCAAAAGGGGTAGTGCGCCAAAGTGAAAAAAACACGTATCTGAATTTGTATTCGGATAATAAAGGTATTTTTGGCACCTATCAATTCACCTGTGGTGACTACAAAATTGCTGTATTCAAAATTTAACTGCAAAGTAGGATCTATCAACAAGCCTGGCCTGCGCCAAAGTGAAAAAAACGTATCTGAAATGTATTCGGATAAAAAAAGGTATTTTTTGGCCCCTATAATTCACCTGTGGTAACTAAAACAATTGCTGGATTCAAATTTAACTGCAAGGTGGCTCTATCAACAAAATCTGGACTGGGCAAAAGTGCAAAAAAACACGTATCTGTAATGTATTCGGATAATAAAAGGTATTTTTTGGCACTATCAATTCCCCTGTGGGTAACTACACAATTGCTGGATTAAAATTTAACTGCAAGGTGGCTCTATCAACAAATCTGGACTGGGCAAAAAGTGCAAAAAACGTATCTGTAATGTATTAGGATAATAAAAGGTTTTTTTTGGCACCTATCAATTCACCTGTGGAACTACACAATTGCTGGATTCAAATTTAACTGCAAGGTGGCTCTATCAAAAATCTGGACTGGGCAAAAAAGTGAAAAAAAAACACGTATCTGTAATGTATTCGGATAATACAAGGTATTTTTGGCACCTAACAATTCAACTGTGGTGACTACAAAATTGCTTTAATCAAATTTAAGTTCAAGGTGCCTCAATTAACAAATCTGGAGTGGGCAAAAGTTAAAAAAAACACGTATCTGTAATGTATTCTGATAATACAAGGTATTTTTGGCACCTATCAACCTGTGCTGACTACAAAAATTGTGGATTGTAATTTATATGCAAGGTGGATATATGAAAAAAGGTGGAAGGGGAAAATTTAAAAAGGAACACCTAAAAATTTTATTGAAAAAATTTTTTAAAAAAGGACCGGGTTTAAAAAAGAGGACCAAATTGTGGGGCCCCAATTAGGAATTTTTTTCCCTGAAAATTTAAAATGTATTCTGAAAAAAATTTTGGGTGTTTTTCCAATTTTTTATAATTTGCTTTTGGGGGGGGCCCCCCCCCCCCCTTGGACTTTCAGGGGTAAGGGGTTTAAAAAATTTTCCAACAAAAAAAAATTTTAATAATTTAAAAAATTTAAATCACATAAAAAAAAAACTTTTTTGAAAAATTTTTTTTTGGGGGGCTTTTTGGGGGAAAAAAGGGGCCCCCCCTTTTGGGGAACCTGGGAAAAACGAAAATTTTTATTCGGGTATGTGTTTTTGAAGGGGAAAAACCCCCCGTATTGAAAAACCTTATTGTCATTTGTGCATTTTTGGCCGCCAAAATTACCCCCCAAAAGGGCGCACAAATAGTGATCCGTTTAAACCAAAATTTTCGCTAAAAAATCTCACATCCCCCCAATTCAACTGTCGATAATTGTCAAATTTAAAATCCTTTCCATGGTCAAAAAAAAGGGGAACCCCGGGTTTAAAACCCCCCTTACCCCCCCTTTTAAACCCCTCCAACCCCAAAAAACCCCCCAAACCCGGGATCTTGCCCCTCACAACGGGGGGGCGAAGTTGGGAGGGAAACCCACGGTATATTACCGCGGCTCATGCCGATCCCCCCGGCCGGATTGAGCCCCGGGCCCGCGGGGGATTAACCCCTCGAGTGAGACATGTGGTCACGACATCGCAGTGCAGCAGCAAAAGTGAGCTCCTGCTGCCCGCGTCCCGGGGCAGTAACGGCGTCAGTGCCCTACTGACTCCCACCCGACAGCCCGGGCGTGAATGACAGATCCCGGGGGGTTTGGTGACGCGTGTCGGATGGGGGGGCTGAGGGCCCACAGGGGAGTTGATCTGGGGGAGCCCCATATCTGTCTATCTCACATATTTGACTGTCTCACACATTTGTCAGTCTAACATATAGACACAGGGCTAAGTAGCTCCATCCATATCCCCCTCCACCCACATACAATATCACCCTCCAATAGTCCACATACAATATCCCCTCCATGTTTCCATTGGTCATGCACCTCACCACCTTCTAAAATAAACACCAGCAAGAAAGTAGAAGTGTAACTCCTATCACAGGGTCAGGTGTTCCCTCACTCTAAGGCTATGTTCACATGGCTTAAAATTGGACGTATTTCAGTCCATAATTACGCGCCGGAGTGCGCAAATTACGGCTGGAATACGTCCCAGTCATTACGGTAATCCACAGTTCTCATAGAACTATGGATTATGTCTCCTCTCCCTGCTCGGCGAATACGCCGAGGGGGGAGATAAGTGACATGTGAATTACCAGTGGCGTATACGCCCCGCCCCCGGCCACACGGCGTAATTGCGGGGCGTAATTACGCCCTGCATTTAAGCAGTGTGAACCTAGCCTTACAATCAGGGTCACATGTCCACTGCCACTATACTAACGCCAATATAACCTACAACTGAAAACTGAATTCATTATCCTTCCACCGTCCCCCTCCATCCCTCCACCTGATGTCTCTATCATAGTCAATGGCTCTACACTCTCACCGGTGGCCACAAAGTCCGCTGCCTTGGGATAACACTCGACTCTGCCTTGTCCTTCAAACCCCACATCCAAAACCCCCACCTCAACCTGCCGCCTCCACCTGAAAAACATCTCTTGCATCCGCTCATTCCTTAACCCTGTCACTACAAAAATGCTGGGCCATGCCCTTGTCATCTCCCGCCTCGACTACTGCAACATCCTTCTCTGTGGCCTCCCAGCTAGCACTCTCGCTCCCCTCCAATCCATTCTCAACTCTGTGCCCGTCTTATCCACCTCTCTCCTCGCTACTCCTCTGCCTCTCCCCTTGCCAAACCTACACTGGTTCCCATTGCCAGCGCATTAATTTCAAAATTACTGACCCTGACCTACAAGGCTCTCCATAACCTCTCCCCTCCATACATCTAGCTCTAATCTCCAGATACTCACCCTCACGCAACCTCCGCTCCTCTTCAGGACCTTCTTCTCCACTCTCCTCTTGTCACTCCTCACACAACCCTCTCCAAGATTTTCCTCGTGCCTCCCCCCTACTCTGGAACTTGCTGCACCAAACCTCAGACTCTCCCCAACTTTCACCCAGCTTCAAAAGCAACCCGAAAACCCACCTCTTTAGGATTGCCTATGACTAGAATAACACCACTGTCACTTCACCCCAAGAACATGTCTGCCCCTACCTTCTGTCTCTTTACCCAGTCCTTGTAGATTGTAAGCCTACGCGGGCAGGGCCCTCTCTCCCTCTGTACCTGTTGTTATTCAGAGATTGCCCACTATTGTAAATGTTTGACTTATGTTATGTATGTAACCCCCTGAATGTACAGCGCCATGGAATTAATGGCGCTATAAAATAAATAATAATAATAACACCGCCATATAGAGACCACATAGAGGTTAGACACCAGCTCAGGTATAACCTACAACACTGCCATATAGAGACCACATAGAGGGCAAACACCAGCTCAGGAATAACTTACAACACCACCATATAGAGACCACATAGTGGTCAGACACCAGCTCAGGTATAACCTACAACACCTCCATATAGAGACCACATAGTGGTCAGACACCAGCTCAGGTATAACCTACAACACCACCAAATAGATACCACAGAGGTCAGACACCAGTTCAGGTATAACTTACAACACCACCATATAGAGACCACATAGAGGTGAGACACCAGCTCAGGTATAAACTACAACACCGCCATATAGAGACCACATAGTGGTCAGACACCAGCTCAGGTATAACCTACAACACCGCCATATAAAGACCACATACTGGTCAATCACCAGCTCAGGTATAACCTACAACACCGCCATATATAGACCACATACTGGTCAGACACCAGTTTAGGTATAACCTACAACACCGCCATATAGAGACCACATGGTGGTCAGATACCAGCTCAGGAATAACTTACAACACCGCCATATAGAGACCACATAGAGGTCAGACACCAGCTCAGGAATAACACAAACACCGCCATATGGAGACCACAGAGAGGTCAGACACCAGCTCAGGTATAACCTACAACACCGCCATATAAATACCACATAGAGGTCAGACACCAGCTCAGGTATAACCTACAACAACGCCATATGGAGACCACATAGTGGTCTGACACAAGGTCAGGTCAACATAACAAGACAATATCAAAAATATCAACTGAAATCAGGGACTCACCGGAGACGTCTGATGAGTCGTTCTCTTTTCTTGTGAGCCGTTCTTATTCCCTTTTCTTCTGCATCCGTTCCACACCGCCATGATGACTTGTCCCGGCCACAACTCATCCCTGCAGAAATTACACCCAAATATCTTAGAATCCACAATTTTCAAGCATCTTTTTACCTATTCCCACCTCTGTACAAGCTTCCCAGGGGTGGAAGAACAGGTACAAGCCATAACATAGAGGCCTAGTATCCTAAGGGGTTGTAGGGTGGGGAGAGGCCCCAGGTCTCGCTGGATAAGTTGGTAGGCCAGCCCCAGGTAGGCTGGTGGGTACCTAGCCACAGTTGGGTAGGTAAATATACCACAGGTAGATAAGCAGGCCCCAGTTAGGAAAGTAGATAGGCTACAGTTAGGTTGGTGGACCCCAGTTAGGTAGGCTGTAGGTAGGTGTTGGTGAGTCCCAATTAGTTAGGCTGTAGGTAGGTGGTTTCACCCAGTTTGGTAAGCTTTAGGTAGTTAGGGTCCCCTTTTTATAGGCTGCAAGCAGTTAGGGACCCCCCTTTAGGTAGTATACAGGCACTTAGGGCCTCCTTAGGTAGTATACAGGCAGTTAGGGGTCTCCTTTAGGTAGTATACAGACAGTTAGGGGTCTCCTTTAGGTACTATACAGGCAATTAGGGGTCTCCTTTTGGGACTATACAGGCGTTAGGGGTCTCCTTAAGGACATACAGTTAGGGGCTCAAATTTAGGGGTCTCCTTTAGGTAGTATAAAGGTAGTTAGGGGCCTCCTTTAGGTAGTATACAGGTTTGTTAGGGGCCTCCTTAGGTAGTATACAGGTAGTTTTGGGGCCTCCTTTAGGTAGGTGCAGGAAGTCAGGCCCCCCTTTAGCAATTGTGTAGGTAGTCCCGAGCCCCCTTAGTATTTAGGTAGCCAGGGCCCCCTTTAGTAGCCCGGGCCCCCTGTAGGTAGGCAGGGCCCCCCGTAGGTACCCAGGGCCACCCTGTTTTTGGGAGTCTGGGCCCCCTTTGTAGAGAGGGCCCCCCTGTAGGTAGCCAGGGCCCCCCTGGTAGTCAGGGCCCCTGTAGGTAGCCAAAACCCCCCTTGTAGTCAGGGCCCCCTGCAGGTAGTCAGGGCCCCCCTTGGATTGCCAAGGCCACCCTGTAGGTAGCCAGGGCCCCCTTTGTAGCCAGGGCCCCCCTATAGGTAGCCAGGGCCCCCTGGAGGTAGCCAGGCACCCCCCTTGTAGTCAGGGCCCCCTTGTAGGTAGCCAGAACCCCCTTGTAGTCAGGGCCCCCTTAGATTGCCAAGGCCACCCTGTAGGTAGCCAGGGCCCCCGTTGTAGCCAGGGCCCCCCTATAGGTCGCCAGGGCCCCCATTAGGTAGCCAGGGACCCCCATAGGTAGCCAGGGACCCCTTGTAGCCAGGGCCCCCCCATGTAGGTAGCCAGGGCCCCCATGTAGGTAGCCAGGGCCCCCCTTGTAGTCAGGGCCCCCTTAGATTGCCGGGGCCCCCCTTGTAGCCAGAGCCCCCCGATAGGTAGCCAAGGCCCTCATGTAGGTAGTCAGGGCCCCCCATGTAGGTAGTCAAGGCCCCCCTTGTATCCAGGGCCCCCCCTGGTAGGTAGCCAGGGCCCCCCTATAGGTAGCCCGGGCGCCCCTTGTCGGCAGGGCCCCCCGAGCGGTCGCCGGGGCCCCCCATGTAGGTAGCCAGGGCCCCCCTTTTAGATTGTCAGGGCCCCCCATGTAGCCAGGCCCCCCTTGTAGGTAGCCAGGGCCCCCTTGTAGCCAGGGTCCCCCTTTAGATAGCCAGGGCCCCCTGTAGGTAGCCAGGGCCCCCCCTGTAGGTAGCCAGGGCCCCCCTGTAGGTAGCCAGGGCCCCCTGTAGGTAGCCAGGGCCCCCTGTAGGTAGCCAGGGCCCCCTGTAGGTAGTTTAAAAAAAAACAAAAAAAAAAAACACCACAACACCAAACAGCCACTTACCTGCCTCCAGCTCCCGCTCCCGGCCACTCCGAGCTGCCACCGGCTCCGTACTGCCGCCCTGCATTGGCGGCGCGGTGATGTGACGTCACCGCGCCGCCTACGTCAGCAGTAGGGGCAGTCGCCCGGCAGGCCCGGGCAAAGTACGGCCCGTGGGCTGCATCCGGCCCTCCAGCTCGGGTATTGCTGAGAGGCTGCCGCGGGCCGTCAGCACTACTATTAGAATCACCTGTACTGGTGAATTAGACAGCGACGCGATGAACTCCGCTCACCACGCCGCTGCCTCTCCTCGGCGCACACAGAGTAATAACTCTGTGCGGGCCCAGGAGCTGACGGAGGGGGGCGTCCCGGCGCTGGCGGCATGACGGCATGACACATCACACCCCCCCAGCCCGGGAAGCTCCTCGGATAGGGAAAATGAGCGCACTCGGCCGGGAAGCAGGGAAGCCAAGGTGAGTATTTATTTGTTTGTTATTTTTAATTTTGGCCAAAAAAACTTATATCGCCTGGGACAAAACCAAAACTATCTATATCCCTTTGCCGGGGAAACACAACTAACTATATATCTGCCGGGGACACCCCAAACTATCGTATACCTCCCTAACACCCTTTAACTAATCCCTGCCGGGGAACACCCCTAACATATATCCCCTGGGGACACCCTAGCTATCTAAATTAACCCTCCCAAAAAGGGGACACACCTAACAAAAATACCCCGGGGAACACCCTAGCTATCTAATAACCTGCCGGGGAAACCCACCTACTATAAAAATCCCTGCCTGGGACACCCAAGCTATTTTATAAACCTGCCTGGGGACAAAACCTTAAAAAAACCCCCTATAAAACCATTTGCCTGGGAAAACCCCAACTATCTCAAACCCCTCCCCGGGGGACACACCTAACTATCTCTATCCCCCTGCCTGGGAGGAGCACTAATTATCTATATACCTGCCTGTGAGGACCCAAATTTAAATCTAAAATCCTTTCTGTGGGAAGCCCAACATAAAAATCCCTTCCCCTGTGGGAAGCCCAAACAATACCTCCTTTTGTAGAGCTTTAACTATATACCGGGCCTGTAGGGAACCTAACTATTTATATACCTCCCCTTTTGGTGAAGCTTTAACTATATCCCTTTCCCTTTAAATGGAGCCCTAAGAAAACTAATCCCTGCCTGGGGGAAAGCTTCCCTATCTATTTTACCTGCCTGGGGGAAAATTTAAACCTATCTATATTTTTCCCTCAGGGGAGCGTACCTATCTATATTCTTCCCCCCTTTCGGGGGAGCTTTTACCTATCTATTTTCTTCCCTCAGGGGAGCTGAACCTATCATTTTCCTTGCCTCAGGGGAGCTTTTCCCTTTATCAAAAATACCTGCCTCAGGGGAGCTAAAACCTATCTATAACCGGGCCTGAAGGGAGCTATCCCTATCTTTTTATACTTGCCTGAGGGGACTAATCTATCTAAAACCTCCTGGGGGGAGCTGTACCTATCTAATACCTCCCTGGGGGGACTGAAACCCATCTATATACCTCCCTGAGGGGACTTTTCCCTATCTAAAAATACCTGGCTGAGGGGAGTTTGTACCTATCTATATACCTCCCGGGTGGGGGGAAACTGTATTTTTTTTACCTGCCGGGCCCGGGGGAAACCCTATATCTATATACCTGACTGGGGGGAGCTGTATATCCCTTTCCCGGCTGAGGGGACATACATCAAAATCCCTTTACCTTACTGGGGAGACCCTGTTTTAAAAAAAACCATCATATTATGCGGGTATATAGAAAAATTCCCCCGGGTAAGTTTCCAAAAAAGAAATCCCCCAAAAACCCTTTTTTTTCCCCCGTTCACCCTATGTTTTTAAGTCCGGCCCCCCAAAAAACCATCGCACTTTCCATGGGACCCAGGGAAAAATTTAAAATTGCCCCCCCCCTGCCTAGTGCCTAAGGCCTGCCAGGGAATCAGGGGAGCTAGCGCTAGGGGCGCTCTGCTCCGCGACCCCTGCGCACCCCGGGGGTCGGGGAAAATTAGTCCCAACCCCGGGCCCCGGCCCTTTTAGCGCTGGGGACGCATGCCCCGGCGTTCAGGGCCCGGGAAAGCGGGGCCGGGGCCCCGGGTGCGGCGGGCCTCCCTCCGGGGCCCCACCCGGCCCTGGGGGGGGGCCCCCCGGGGGATTCACCGACCCCCCGGCGGCCCAGTCCGGGGCCTGGGTGCGTCACGATGCCCACAAAATGATTGTGGGAGCGGACGACATTTGAAATGATCTCCTTTTGTATGAACGTTTTTGGAAGATCGTTCATAAAATTTCCCCCCCTTTGGGAAAAATTGTGAAAAATTTAATAAAAAAGTGAAAAAGAAAAACAAAAAACACAAAAAAAAAAAAAAAACATTAAAACTTTTCCTTTTTCCCTTTACAAAGGGCAATCGCCCCAAAAAAAAGGAAAAAAAATAAATAAAGTACCCATTTTGGGTATCGCCTGCGTGCTAATGCCCCCCCTATAAATCTGTCATGTTTAAAATTTAAACCCCTACGGGGAACGCCGTAAAAACCCCCCCCCCCCCAAAAAAAAAGTCCAGAATTGCCCATTTTTGTTCATCCCCCAGCACATAAAATGGGGTAAAAATTTATCAAAAACCTCATACAACATCCAAAAATGGTGCCAATTAAAACGTTAGTTCATCCCGCAAAAAAAAGGGCCCTTTCACAGCTTTTGTATACCCAAAAAAAAAAAAAGTTATGGCTTTCAGAAAAATAGCTTTCATAAATTTTTGTTTTTAAAACAATAAAAAACCCCTTTTACACAAAAAAAAATTGTGCTTCCACATAAAAAACCATATAAATTTCCGAATAAAAGTATTTTTATTGTGAAAAAGCAGTAAAACATTAAAAAATAAAAATTGGGGGAAAGCTAAAAATCCGGGGAACAACCTGCTGAGTAAACTACATGTCAATTTTTGCCGCACAGGACCGCTGTAAAAAATTTTAAAAAAAAAAAACAACCCAAAGGGTTGCGTATTTTGTTCAAAAAACCTCACAGAAACCTTAAAAAAAAAGTGATCAAAGGGATCATATGCCCCCCCTAATGGTTTCCAATAAAAAAAAACAAATCATCTTTGCAAAAACAAGCCCTGTTTAAAATAAACAACATAAAAAACCCAAATTTTTTTAAACCACTTCTATTGTGTAAATGTAATAAAACATAAAAAAAAATAAAAAATTTATATCATTTTAAAATTTTAAACCCACTCCCCTATAAATTTATCCTGTCAAATTTTTCCCCTATGGGAATACTTAAAAATGGGAAAAAAAAAAACAAAGGCCGGGAAAAAACGTTTTTTTTTTCCCCCCTTTTCCCTAGCCCAATGCTAAAAAAAACCCACGGGGAAAAATTGGCGCCCAAAAGCAAAATACACCCCTAGAGAGAAACCATGAGGGGTTTAATCCAAAATGGGGGGACTTCTGGAAAATTTTTACCTTTTAGTACTTTTGGGGGGTTTTCAGAAGCGACCCGCACCCACCAAAATCTTTTGCTCAAAAAAACCCAAAAAACACTCCCTTCCTTTTACATCCTGTTTTTTGGGGCCCAAACCGTTTTGTAGGGTATTGCCTAACTTGGGAAAAAATTGCTAACACAATTTTTGGGGGGCTTTTTTTTTCCCGGATTCCTTGTAAAAATTTAAACCCTTTTTCGCTAAAAATTTCAGATTATTAAAAAAAAAAAATTTTTTTTTATTTTTAGAGCCCAAAGCGAAAAAAAAAAAGTGAAACTCCTGTGGGGGCCCAAATACCTTTACTGCATCTTTTGAATATTTTTCCGTAAAGGGGGTAGTTTTTCCCAAAATGTGGGCTTTTTAGGGGGGTTTATTAGGTTTTTGGGACCTAAGGTTTCCCCCAAACCTTAAAAGGCGCCCAAATAAAATCGTAATGAAAATGGAAACCCCCGAGCCAGGGAGGGCACCCCTATTCTGAAAACTTTTGGTTAGCCAAAAAGCGCACTAGGGCCACATAAGGGAAAAATCCCCCTGAAAACGTCAGAATCTGAGGAATCAATAAATTTAAACCATTTCCATGGTTCCCCCATCTACTGGTTTTCCCTGAATAATGAATAAAAATTGAAAATCTTCAAAAAAAAAAGTGAAATTTTGAAATGTCACCTCCACTTTGCTTTAAATTTCTGTGAAATATCTAAAGGGTCAACAAACTTCTTAAATGCTTTTTTAAATACTTTAAGGGGTGTAGTTTCTTAGATGGGGTCATTTATTGGGGTATCTAACATGCAGACTCCTCAAAGCCACGTCAGAACTGGACTGGTCCCTAAAAAAATCTATTTTGCAAATTTTCTTGAAAATATGAAAAATTACCACTATATTTTTAAGCCCATTAATGTGGTAAAGAAAAAAAAAACATTTAAAAAATGATGCCAACCTACAGTATACAAATGATAGATGCTGGTTATAGGCTATTTTGAGTGGAATAACTATCTGTCTTTCATGCAGAAATTTTTGAACTTTGAAAATTGCAAATTTTGATATTTTGATATTTTTCACAAATAAACAAGGACTTTTTGGACCAAAATGTATTACTAACTTAAAGCACAATGTGTCACGAGAAAACAATCTCTAAATCACTTGGATAGGTAAAAGTGTCAAAAAGTTATTCTCACATAAAGTGACACGTCAGATTTAAAACCAGGGCTCTGTCAGGAAGGCCAAAATTGGCTCCGGCGGTAAGGGGTTAAAAAACAAAAAAAAATCACAGATACTACTAATCTTGCAGTAGATGGAAATCCAGTCCATATACAACACTATCACAGAGTAAGAACTAGACAAAAGGTCCTTACAAATTAAATATAACTTTTTATTAAACTAGTTAAAACACACCACAATAATATTATCAATATATTAATTTTCTCCTTAAAACAAATAGCAAGACCAGAAACACTGAGGAGCACACAGCCTGAGGCCTGCATCATGGCATGAGCACCCTTCAGGGGCCCCATCAAGCTTTCCCAAGCACCCAGAAGGCCCCTGCCTTCAAGCAAACTGAGTGGTGTTTGCTACAAGACTTGCACAACCTCCTGTACCCCTGCCAAACCTACCAAAGTGGCCTTAAACCCCTCTGAAGAGCACACAGCATGAGGCTCCCACCAACTCAGGGCAAGGCAATGGGGAGCCCCTGCGCTCCAACGTATACCAATTTGTTCCTATGTTGGTGGGAGGAGACCCTGGTGTTCGGGGAGGAGAAAATGAGTATATATCTCATATACTCTTTTGGGGACGTTACATAGATGATGTCCTCATTTTATGCCAAGGATCTACTGAGCTGTTTAAGGAATTTGTGGCATCGCTTAATGACAATCAAATAGGCTTACACTTTATGAGTGACATTAATGAGAAGGCATTATCCTTCTTGGATTTGAAAATTTGTAAGGATTCTTTGAGTCAACTTCAGACAACCACATATAGGAAATCCACAGCGACGAACAATCTATTAAGGTGAGAAAGTCATCTTCCCACAAGCCTAAAACAGGGAAGCCCGAGTGGCCAGTACCTTAGATTACAACAGAACTGTTCCCAAATTGAGGGTTTGTGTAAGCAATCTAGGGAACGCTGTGATAGATTTTTGGAGAGGGGGTATCCTATGTCCATTTTACAGTCCGCCTTTGATCATGCTATCTCATGTAACAGAACAACATTGTTAGCATCAAAAACGGTGTGCAATGAGAAATCTAAGGAAAAGAATGAGAAATTTAGAATAATTGGGACTTATGAATATCTCTCAACGGAAGTTATTAAAATCCCAAGGATACATTGGGATGTTTTGCATTGTGACCCTGATTTAAAAGAAATTCTAACGGATTGCTCCCTAGCTACATATAGAACAGGATGATCTCTCAGGGATAGATTAGTTCACAGCCATTATACTCCCCCAAGAAGGGTGGGGACATGGTTGGACCGAAAACCGATAGGAATGTTCAGGTGCGGTAAGTGTATTTACGGTCCATATGTGGCGCAATCAAAGAGCTTCAAGAGTACTGTGACAGGTAAAGAATATCAAGTCCGTGATTTTCTAAATTGTGATTCAGAAGGAGTAGTCTACCTGATTACTTGTAGCTGTGGTCTCCAAAATGTGGGAAAGACTCTGAGAAATTCAAAAAGAAGATTTGGTGAACATCTAGGAGATATTAAGAATCATCGTGATACTCCCCTGGCTCATCATATATGGTCAAAACATAATGGTGTTTTTTCTGGAATCAGTTTTTTGGCAATTGAAAAAATTCGTCAGTCAGGAAGAAAAGGTGATCTGGACAAAAAAATTGCTTAAAAAAGAAACCGAGTGGACCTTCAGGTTGGAAACAGTCAAACCGAAGGGATTAAATGAAATTTTGTATTTTGGCTGTTTTTTGTAACCCCCATAAGCCTCTGGATTTTAAATGATAAGACCTCCAAAATGATGTATTGGAACGAGATAGTTCTAACTCAGTGATTTATTTTGGATAGTAATGGTGTATGGATTGTTGTTTTTGTTTTCATCTTTTTGTTATATCATTTGATTATTTGTCTCTATAAGTCCCCCCCTTCTTTCCTCTTTTTTCTTGGTTTATTGTTCTATATAAAAAATGGATGCACTAAATGAATTTATCTGACCATTAAAGTTGTTTGAGTAGTAGTCTCATTCAAATATTGGGATGAGAGTTATTGGAGTCGTAAGGGTTAATGCGTCTCTAATATTGGGACGAGATCTACTTGTAATTAATGTATCGTTGTAATAGAGTAATAATCCCAAATATGTGGAGATGCATGGGGAGACATTTGGGAGTCCTCATGTATGTATGCAGAATGTGAATGTACTAGGCGCAACAATTTGATCATAATATGCACCGAAGCAGCGATAATAGGTAGAGGTGCATAATGAGTGGGTTAATGCATTCTCATTAGGGGAATGCATACAAAGCGAGTGATGTGGGGAAATTTCCCGGGTATACAAAAATATGCATTTGCGCAGTAATCATCTACACGCGCCGGGAAGACATGACATCTCACCGCTAAGAGAAGGGATTTTGTGATTCGCTCACTAAGTGAAAAGGATGGTCCTGTATAGCTAGATTTAAGGAACACTTGGATTTGTTACTACAACTTTTATATCTGAGTGGGGGAATTTCCCGAAATTGTTTCTTCACTTCGCCGAATATCTGGCAAAAAATACTTTGTTGAATTATTCGGGACGAATCACGTTAAAAAACAGCATTTCCGGGCTGCCGGGCCCTGCAGGGTGGTAAACTGTCCCCTGCTTAAATATGCGAGGGAGTTTGGTTTGGTTCAAAAATGTTGTGTTTTAGTATGACACGCAATACGCCCCGTTTTAAAGCTTCACTAAAAAATTCCCCCGGGGCATTAAGGGGGGGAAAAAACTGCCCAAAAAAAACCAAAGGGGGGAATGTTCCCCTGATAAAGTCTTTCCAGAGAAAGCTAAAAAAAAACAAGCTGAAGCTCAGGGGGAAACATTTGACAGAGTTGGGGTGACGGGGCAGCCACAGCACATAGGTCAGACGTGGCACAATGACATTCTGGAGGTGGCAAAAACGGGAATGGGCCACAAGTGGCACAATGACACAGTGGGGATGTCACGGCAGCAGCAGATGAGGTCAACGTGGACAATACATTCTGGAGGGGGCAAAAACGGGAAAGGCCCAAAAAATTGGCACAATGACACAGTGTGGAGGCACGGCCAGCGCATGAGGTCAGACAGTGGCACAATGACTTTTGGGTGGCGCAAAAACAGGAAAGGCCCCAGAGGGGAAATGACACAGTGTGGAGGTCACGGCACAGCAGCAGAGTCAGACAGGGGCACAATGAAAGTGGGGGGGTCATGGCATCCCAAAGACAGTGAGGTCAGACAGTGGCACAAGACAGAGTGTGTAGGTCACAGCAGCAGCCCAGCAGCACATGGGTCAGACAGTGGCACAATGACACAGTGTGTAGTCACGGCACACCCACAGCAGCAGCTGAGTCAGAAGGGACAAAAACCAGTGTGTGGGTCACGGCAGAGCCACAGCACACATGAGGTCAGACAGTGGAAATACATTCTGGAGGTGGAAAAACAGGAAAGCCCAGAGTGGCAAAATACACAGTGTGGAGGTCACGGCACAGCAGCATGAGGTCAGACAGTGGCACAATGCACAGGTGTGGTCACGGCAGCAGCCACAGCGCAAGGGGTCAGACAGGGCAAAATGACCAGTGTGTAGGTCACCCCGAGCCACAGAGCAGCTGAGGTCAACAGTGGCACAATGACACTGTGAGGTCAGGCACGCCACAGCAGCAGCATGAGGTAGACGTGGCACAATGACACATGTGTAGGTCAGGCATCACCACAGCAGCAGCATAGTCAGACAGTGGCACAATGACGAGGGTGTGGGTAAGCAGAAACCCAGCAGCGATGAGGTAGACAGTGGCACAAACTTTCGGGAGGTGGCAAAAATAGGTAGGCCCAGAGTGGGACAATGACATAGTGTGGAGGTCAGGGGCAGCAGCCACAGCACGCATGGGGTCAACAGGGGCACAATGACCCCGTGTTGGGTCACGGCAGCACCCACAGCAGCAGCATGAGTTCGACAGTGCACAAGGGACACAGTGTGTGGGTCAGGGCAGCACCACACAGCAGCTGAGGTCAGACAGGGCACAATGACACATGTGGAGGTCACGGCAACGCCCCAGCAGCAGCTGAGGTCGGGGCAGGGGCAAAATTGACATTTTGGAGGGGGCAAAAACGGGGATTACCCCAAGATGGGATAACGAACAGTGTGGAGGTCACGAGAGCCACAGCAGCAGCAGGGGTAGGAGTGGCACAATGAATTCTGGGGGGGGCAAAAACGGGGTTTAGCCACGAGTGGAAAAGACACAGTTGGAGTCAGGGCAGCGCCACACGCGCGGGGAGGTCAGAAGTGGCCCAATGACACTGTGTCGGTCACAGCAGCACAGCAGCAGCATGGGGTCGACAGTGGCACAATGAACAATGTGTGGTACGGCACACCACACAGCAGAGGGGTCAGACAGGGCCCCAATGAACAATGTGTAGGTCACGCAGCACCACAGCAGCAGCTGAGGTCAACATGGCAAAATGACATTCTGGGGTGGTAAAAAACGGGAGTAGGCCAAGATGGGACAAAAAAAGGGTTGTAGTCACGGCAGCACCCACAGCAGAGCAGGGGCAACGGGGCACAATGACATTCTGGGTTGGCAAAAAAAAAGGAGTAGGCCACAGAGTGGGATAATGACACGTGTGGAGGTCAGGGCAGCACCCACAGCAGCATAGGTCAGGCGGGGCACAAGACATTCTGAGGTGAAAAAACAGGGTAGGCCACAGAGTGGGCAAATGAACATGTGGAGTCACGGCAGCAGCCACAGCAGCACATGGGGTCAGACAGTGGCACAAGCAAGTTGGATCCGGCAGCAGCCACAGCAGCACATGAGGTAACAGTGCAAATGACAAGTGTGTGGGGTCAGGGAGCAGCCACCAGCAGTAGAGGTCAACGGGCACAATGACTTTGGAGTGGCAAAAACAGGAGTGGGCCCACGAGTGGGCAAAAACAAGGTGTAGGTCCGGAGCAGCCCGCAGCAGAAATGTGTAGACGGGTGGCACAATGACATTCTGGGGTGGCAAAAAAGGAGTAGGCCACAAGTGGGCAATAACAGTGTGGAGGCCGGCAGCAGCCACGCAGCAGCATGAGGTCAAAAAGTGGCCAAATGACACAGTGTGTGGGTCACGGCGCACCACGCATAGATGAGGTCAACAGTGACAATGACATTCTGGAGGTGGCAAAAGAGGGTGGCCACTGAGTGGGAAATGACAAGTGTGGGGGGTCTGGCAGCACCCACAGCAGCAGCATGGGGTTAGGCAGTGGCAAAATGAATCGGGAGTGGCAAAAACAGGGGTAGGCCACAGAGTGGACATACACGTGTGGGGGTCACGGCAGCACCCACACACAGAGGTCAGACAGGGGAAAAATGCCACGTTTTGTAGGTCACGGCAGCAGCCACAGCGCAGCATGGGGTCAGACAGTGGCACAAAGACACAGGTGTGGTAGGCAGGGCCCAAGCACCAACAGCAGCAGCATGGTCAGCGGGGAAAAAAAGACATTTGGAGGTGGCAAAACGGGGAGTGGGCCCAAGAGTGGGACAATGCACAGTTGGAGGTCACGGCAGCACCACAGAAGCAGCAGGGGGTCAGACAGGGGGCACAAGACGAGGGGGGGTCACGGCAGCAGCCCAGCACATAGGTCAGGCAGGTGACAATGACATTTTGGGGGGAAAAAAACGGGAGTGGGCCCCACAGAGTGGGGCAATGACAGTGTGGGGGCCCGGGCCCACACCACAGCAGATCATGGGTCAGACAGGGGACAATGACACAGTTTGGGCACGGCGCAGCCAAGCAGCGCAGAAGTCAACAGGGGGCACAAAAACAGTGTGAGGTCCGGCAGCGCCACAGCGCGCATGATCAACGTGGCACAATGAACAGTGTGTGGGCCCCGGCACAGCCACACAGCAGCAGAGGTCGACAGTGGAAAATGACTTCTGGAGGGGGAAAAAAAAGAGGAGTGGGGGCCAAGAGTGGGAAATGAAAACGTGTGGGGGTTTCACGGCAGCAGCCCCCAAGCGCGATGGGGTTAGGCAGTGGCACAATGAATTTGGAGGAGGCAAAAACGGGAGTGGCCCCACAGATGGGACAATGACACAGTGGGAGGTCAGGCAGCAGCCCAGAAAGCAGGGGGCAGACAGGGGGCACAATGACAGGTGTGGAGGTCACGGCAGCAGCCACACCCAATGAGGTCGGCATTGGGCACAATGACATTCTTGAGGTGGAAAAAAGGATGGGCCCAAAGAGTGGGGCAATGACACAGGTGGGGGTCAGGGCACACCACAGCAGCAGCAGGGGTCAGACAGTGGCCAAGAACGTGTGTAGGTCCGGCGCACCACAGGCAGCTGAGGCAGACAGGGGCACAATACATTCGGAGGGGAAAAAAACAGGAGTGGGCCACAGGGGGGCAAAATGACACAGTGTGGAGGTCAGGGCAGCAGCCCAGCAGCAGCATGAGGCAGGCGTGGCACAATGACATTCGGAGGGGGCAAAAACAGGAGTGGGCCCGAGTGGGAAAATGACACAGTGTGGAGGTACAGCAGCGCAGCATTGGGCGCAGTGCACAATGACACAGTTGTGGTCACGGCAGCAGCCACCACAGCATGAGGTAACGTGGCACAATGACACAGTTTGTAGGTCCGGGCAGCACCACACAGCAGCATGAGTCAGACAGTGGCACAATGAAACAGTGTGTAGGCCGGGCAGCGCCCACAGCAGCAGCAGAGGTCAGGCGGGGCACAATCACATTCTGGAGGGGGCAAAAACGGATAGGCCACAGAGTGGAAATGACCATGTGGAGGTACGGCAGCACCACGCAGCACATGAGGTCGACAGTGGCAAATGACACAGGTGTAGGTCCGGCAGCAGCCACAGCAGCAGATGGGTCAAAACAGGGGCACAATAAAACCCCGTGTGTGGGTCACGGCAGCAGCCCAGCACAGCATGGGGTCAGACAGTGCACAATGACATTTGGAGGTCCCAAAAAACGGAGTGGCCACAGAGGGGACTGCACATTTGGGACCCCGGCAGCACCACAGCACAGCATAGTCAGACAGTGGACAATGACATTTGGAGGTGGAAAAACCGTGTAGGCCACAGGTGGCACAAGACAGAGAGTGGGGGGTGCGGGGGCAGCAGCATGAGGCAGCAGTGGCACAATAATTCTGGAGGGGCAAAAACGGAATGGGCCCAAAAAGGGGCACATGACACAGGCCCTAGGTCCGGGGGACCAAGCAGCACATGAGGTCAGAAAGTGGCACAATCACATTTGGGGTGGCAAAAACTGGGTAGGCACGAGGGGCACAATGACAGAGAGGGGGGTGACGGAAGCGGGAGCAACGCATGGGCAAGAGTGGCAAATGACCGGGGAGGTACGGCAGCAGCCCAGCAGAGATGAGGTCAGACAGGGCAAAATGAAGAGTGTGGGTGGGGGGCAATACCGCCCCCGGTAAAAGATGGTTGGGGGCGATGGAGAAATGTCAGCAGATGTTGGCATCGGGGCGGGTGGCCCGGCAAGAAAGTGCCTGAGCAGGTATTTTGAACCCAGACCATTTCTCACAGTTTGGGGAAAGGCGCGGGCTGTGTATCGACGCCAAAAGGCATTGGTGTGTGAAACCCTGGCCGACCCAGCTGATTCATCTTGACAAAGGTCAGTGTTCCACTTTCCCCCCGGTGGACAAGGGGGTTCACCGGGGGGTAAGTGGCCCCCCCCGCACTGAACACCCGCTCTGATGCCCCACTACTGGCAGGGGGAGGGAAAACTTTTTCCCCTGCAAACTTGGGAAGTTCGGCCACACATCCAGTTTGGCTGCCCAGTAGTCCGCGGATTTTCTAAAGGGGTGGCAGAGTGCTTTCCAATAGGGCCCCACCCTGTTGGTTGGGGGCTCCAGGTCCTGCTGCTCTGCTGGGATGCCCTCCTCACTAGGGGGGTAAGGGAATGCCCATCAAGGATCCAGACTTTGATTGTGTGAGGAGCTGGATGTCCGACCCCCCCCTCCCCCCTGGGAGCCCGGCAGTAGTATGAGCGTGAAGACCCCCCCACAAACCACGAGGAGGGGGCAATGCCGCAATAGGCAATGGCCCTATAGGAGGTTTCCTAAGTATTTGGTTTTCCCCCTTCAATACTGGAAAAAGGGTCCCCTTTGGACCGGTAACAAGGGGCCAATAGGGGAGAGCCCGAATTCCCTCTGCCGGAGCTGACATTCGGGTGCACTAGCCAGGAAATCAGCATGCTGCGGGCCATCGAAAGTGACTCCGAGGGGTCCCCGCCTCCATCTCCCTGTAACTGCCACGGTGCTTGCGGGTCATCTGCCCCGTTCCCCCATCTCCCCCTAAATCCTGCTCCTCCTCTCTTGCACCTGGGGGGAAAAATCCCTCATTTCACCAGACAAGCTTCTGCTCCAATGTCCCCTCCCCCTCCATCTCAGTCCCCACCGGACTCCCTGTGCCGGAGATGTGTCGCCCCTTCCAGTTTCCCCCGCCCGACAGATTTTTCAGCATCTTTTCCAGGAATGAAGCAGTGGAATGACGTTTTTCTTTCCCCCATCATGGGACGCCGCCCCCTCGAAGGCCCCAAAAAAGGCGGTGTCACGATCAGCTGCCACTGGCGACATCAAGTTACACGGGGAGTACTTCTGTTCCCGGGTCATCAAAAATCGTTAATGGGCCTTTTTCTGTTCATCAGTCGGTCCAAAATATCGGTGGGAATTCCAACGGGTGGGAAAAATCGCATATCAGAGTGTGTTGGGGAGGCCATTCTGCGCTGAACTCGAGGAGGGGGTTTCCGGCTTTGTACAAAGGATAAAATGCATGCACAGTTTCCTGGGCCCTTTTCAGAAAGTTCTGAGATCAGTGGAAGACTTTAGGGAAACCCTTTTTACAACCAAATTTAACCATGCCCATGCGGGGGCATGGCCATCCTCCTCGGTGGCCGCGGACCCATGTTCCTCCCATTGTCCCTCCCATGGGTTCCCATTTTCAGTTGGGGTGGAGAAAACCACAATTATTTCATGTCATACGCGGAGCATTTTCCCCCCCTGTGGACTTCGTTGCCCAGGCAAGCCCGGTGAGAAATGCGTGACCCCGCTTGCCCCCCCATTGGTATATGGAGCAGTACTTGTGGAGGCGAGATGGTGGTGGAGGAGGAGGAGTGGCATTGGGCAGGGCCGCAGTTTTTCAACGTGGGGGAGAAAAAGGGGGTCTCCGTCCAAGTTGTTGGTGGCCTGGGCCGGAACACATTAAACCCGTGGGCCCAAAGGGCATGTACGGCCCCGACTTTGTTACAGCTCCGACGTCCCCCGGGGCCGGCCCTTGGAACAAACCGATAAGCTAAGGACTGGCCCCCCTTCGGTCACATATTTATGAAGTGCTGGGAAGCTTTTTTGTTTTAAAAAAATTAAAGGCTTGGAACTCTCCTTCAGCTCGGCACAAGCCATTTTCTTGAAATGTGCAGATCCCCCCTTTGGCCAAAATTGGACAGGAGCACATCAATGCTGCACCTTAGGATGGTTGGGCGCATACTGTTGTCTCTTGCAATCGCCTCGCTGAACGACTGCTGGGGGCCCTGAGTAGCGAGGGGCAGGAGCATCGGACCGGAGATATGTCAAAGAGAAACAGCTCCTTCGCAGAGGTGGTGGAGCTTGATGGCTGCAATGGTGCATGCCACTGGGCGCTGCTGCTGTTGCTACGGCGGCAGGAGGACCCCACTTGACCCACGTTTCCCCCAGGCCCCCGGGGATGGTGACGCTGCATGTGTTGAGCGGGGCCGTGGTCCCAACTTGTCCCTCCCACGCTTCACTTTCTGCTTTACGATTCTACATTACCCATATTCGGCTCCTCCGGTTCTTAGAAAGAACTGCCACACCGGGTATCAGATTTTCCCGCAAGCTCCGCATGATGCTATGCCCCCCAATGCCTCGTGACCCCATGTGGCTTTTTCTTGGACCTGCAAAGCGGGCTTTTTCCCGGTGGCGTTGGCTCCCGCCCCTAAACATGCGCACCTGCACTCAGGGCCAAAAAAACCCCCCTTTGCGGGTGCGCCGCTGCCTGACGCGAAAGCTGACGCCCTCTTCCCTGACGATGATAAACCCCTTCCTCCCCCGGCCCCCAAGTCCGTTTGGCTACATCTATCTTTTGTGTTTATCGCACTGCTGTCCCATCACCGGTCTTGGTAAAGCAGGGCTGACCCGTCACAACATGACCCTGCCACTCTCAACCCTAATTTGCCCCTACTGCAAGAAGAGGGGGTTTTTCCCCCTTTCTTGCTGCCAAGTAGCTGCTACTGCCCCCCTCAAAATTGTTCTTCTCGCATATATGGGCGAGCCCCGACCACATAGTAAATTTTCTGGTGAGAGCCACGCGTCTCCCTCTTTAGCTAACCCCGGTGATGGCGTGGTGGGAGACTAACCTTTACAATGTTGCAAATCCCTTTTTTGGGTTTGTGGTTGGTATGGGGTCATCGACGACCCCCTCATATATGGGGTCGCGATGTGGCGTCCATACCGGACTTTTTTCTTTTTGTCAAAAACAATACTGCCCAAATTTAAAGGTTTACCCACCAGTAAGGAGGAAAAGGTTTCCTTCTTTGATGTAGAATTTTATGTAAAAGAACCCAAAATCATGACCCCATTTACCCAAAACCACCCGTGGAACATATATTACCGCAGACGTTGTCACCCAATACACACAAAGTATGCAATACCACTGGGGGAATAAGTAAGGGACGGAGAGCATGACGGAAAAAAAACAGGGATAACAAACAGATACAAACATAGACAGTAGATGGAAAAAAGAGGTTTAAAATAAGATAATGCAGGAGAAAAAGAAAATGAAGGGAAGACCAGGAAACCTGGAAGGAAAAAAAAAAAAAACACAAAGACAAAAAGAAAGGAATTGTTTTTTTCAACAAAAAATAGCCAGGAAATTTTAAAGTAATTAAAAAATATTTTATAAAAATTTTAATAATATAAGAAAGATCCCATACTGGGAAAATATTTTAGATGAGGGGTCCATATGGTAGCTAAAAAAGGGGCAAACCAAGCAGATGAGGTGATGAGAAGCAAATTTTCAATAAAAAAAAAAAATTGGATGAAATTTTAAAAGGCTTTTTCCATGCAACAAAAAAAGATGCAAAGTATGCAAAAATGAGCATTTAAAAAGGGAAAATTTTATGGGCCAAACAAAAACAAAAATACAAAATAAAAGATTTTATAAATTGTGACAAAATCCCTTATTTAGTAGTAAATGCATAGCCTGTAATTTCTTATGTAGGAAGCACAATCCAAAAAAGGAAAAATCGCTTGCGAACATATAACAATATAAAAAAGGGGAAAGCACTTACTCAGGGGGCACCAAACATTTCGTAGAATGCCATGAAAAATTTATTTACAGTTTTCGTTTGGGAGGAATAGAAAAGGGAAAAAAGCCCCTAAATGGAGTGATGGGAGCACAATGTGCGTCTCGCGAAACTGCCTGGATTTTTTGAATTAAAAAAAACACGGTTCCCTTCGGGGAAAGAGCTATAGGAACATTTAGTTATATTTTTCTAATGTACTCTGATTATATTTTCTTTGATAAAATATCCATTGTAATAATAAATGAATTATTTCAAGTAATACCACAGTGTAGCTTTTAGCTTGTTATTTTTTTTGAAGGGAAATGACGTGTAATGTGAGTACCGCCCTTTTAGCTATTTAAAAAACGAAAAGAAAATGAAGCTTACCGTGAACAAGGGGAATATGTGAATGCCCGAAACGTGTTGGTCGATCCCCTTACCCCCTACATCCAGGGTGGAAATAAAGGATCATTTTTAAACACGAAGAATCGCGGTTCTTTAAACTTCTT
>JAODAL010033582.1:0-45388 GCA_025379985.1 Phyllomedusa bahiana | reverse complement strand
ATTTCCCCCTTTTTCAGAGGGTTTTAATTATAGATTTGTCCCGTTCCAGTGCTGACAGTGCTCTTAGTTCCTCTGTACTGAGATTATTATGGAAAGGTAACCTCTGTTCACTAAGGTTACGGAGTTCTTTAGAGACTATTTGCAAAAAAACGGTCAATTTCACGTGTATCTAACTGACTCGGGGGCATTCTCCTACTATTAAGCGCCCCAGGATCCAGCTGGGGCGCTTGTACGTGATGTAGGGAAAAGGCGTATCTTTTTCCCTACATCACGTACAAGCGCCCCAGCTGGATCCTTTGTGGACTATCCGGACCAGCTACACATCGACTTATGAGAAGGGACGTGAGCATATATATATTTTTTTTCTATCTGGCAATATCAGCTTTTATTTTTTTTATACTGTCCCTGAATGAACCCGTCTCATCTGCGGGGGAAACGCGTTGAGATAGTCTTTAGGACACAATTTTCTTGTGGGATAGTCTTTAGGACACAATTCTTTGTATATATTGGTCTTATTTATTTATGGTAGTGGTATATCTTTTCTGCACGTCTTTGTGGTATAAATTTTTTTCTCTTTATTATTGGTAATTAGTTTTTGTGTTTGGTATTGCTTTAGGGATTTGTAGGGACTCAGCAAGTTAGTCTATACGGGGTCGCCCTTTTTCAGGGCGGTTGCTCCGTCTATTCTCCGCCTAGTGTCAGCAGGTAGGAGCCTCTTAGGGACTTGTAGGGTGTGCTATGTGTGTACCCCCTTTTTATTGTGTATATTAATAAAAGTTATATTTTACATGCTTTATCTTTACCTGAAAGTATTTGTTGATATATGTGGTTTGCCTAGTACCCCCATTATCCCCATGATGTATCTGTACCCCCATCATCCCCAATTGTTTTCCTTGCAAATTTGCCCACAAATAAAACTTAGTCTACAGACCTTACTGAGCTGTTCTATTTGGAAAAAACAAAACAAGAGTTGTCAGTCGATACAATAGAACAGATTACAAAACTCCTTTAGGATGGAAATCCAACAGAGAATGTAGCGAAAGCTGTTGATTGTTCCCAGCCATCTGTAAATTTGGTGCAAATATAAACACAAGCTTACAGCATTTTGATGATCTGAAACATTGAAGTGTGACAAATATGCAAAAATGAAAGCGGGAAATGCTTTTTCACAATACTCTATGAAAGATCATGTAATTGCATTATTACAATGTGAAATTTTGTATTTTTTCATGAAAGCGTGAAGATTAAAAAACTATGTACTGTAGATAAAATGTAAAATTAAAAAACAATGCTAAATCCATTTGGTTAATCCTGTAATAATAATTTGCTATGGATTAAACTGTTTTTTCACACTTCGAGTGCTGCAGTCATTATATTGTTTTAATATATATATATATATATATATATATATATATATATATATATATATATAGTATATATATATATATATATATATATATATCAATATATATATATATACTGCTAAAAAAAAATAAAGAAAACACTAAAATACCACATCTGAGATCTCAATGAATGAAATCTTCCAGTTGCAATTCTTTATTCATTACATAGTGGAATGTGTTAAGAACAATAAAACATAAAAATCATTAATGAAAATTGAATTAATAGAATTAATATAACATGGAGGTCTGGATTTGGAATGATACTCAAAAGCAAAGTGGAAAATCAAATTTCAGGCTGATCCAACGTCAGTGGAAATGCCTCAAGACAAGGAAATAAGGCCCTGTAGTGTGTGTGGCATCCACATGCCTGTATGACCTCACTACAATGACTGGGCATGCTCCTGATGAGGCGGCTAATGTTCTCCTGAGGGATCTTCTCCCAGACCTGGATTAAAGCATCAATCATCTCCTGGACAGTCTATGGTGTAATGTAGCGTTGGTGGATGGAATGAGACATGATGTCCCAGATGTACTCGATTGGACTCCAGTCTGGCCAGTCCATAGCATCAATGCCTTCATCATGCAGGAACTGCTGACAGACTTCAGCCACATGAGGCCAGCATTGTCATGCATCAGAGCCCAGGGCCCACTGCATCTGTATATAGTCTCACTCAATGTGTCTGAGGATCTCATCCCGGTACCTAATTGCAGTCAGGGTCCATCTGGCTAGCATATGGAGGGCTGTGCGGCCCTCCAAACAAATGCCTCCCCATACCATTACTAACCCACTGCCAAACCGGTCATGCTGGAGGATGCTACAGTGTGATTGGCATTTGCCAGAGAACACCAAGATTTTCAGATTCAACATTGGTGCCCTGTCCTCTTCACAGATGAGAGGATGTGGTATTTAAGTCGTCTTTCACTTTTTTGAGTAGCGAATATACAGTGAAGAAAATAATTATTTGATTCCTTGCTGATTTTGTAAGTTTGCCCACTGACAAAGACATGCACAGTCTGTAATTTTAAGATTGTTAATTTTAACATTGAGAGAGAGAATATCAAAAATATAATCCAGAAATCACATTGTATAAATTAAATAAATGTATTTTCCTTTTTCTGAGAGAAATAAGTAATTGATCCCCTACCAACCAATATGAGTTCTGGCTCCTACAGACCAGTTAGATGTTCCTAATCAACTCACATTACCTGCATTAAAGACAGATGTTTTAGTCACCTTTATAAAAATTCCTGTCCACAGACTCAGACTAACTTCTACAACTTGGGCAAGACCAAAGAGCTTTCTAAAAGGATGTCAGGGACAAGACCATAGACCTGCACAAAGCTGGAATGGGCTACAAAACCGTAAGTAAGACGCTGGGTGAGAAGGAGACAACTGTTGGTGCAATAGTAAGAAAATGGAAGAAATACAGTACAAAATGACTGCCAATCAACATCGATCTGGGGCACCATGTAAAATCTCACCTCGTGGGGTATCCTTGATATGAGGAAGGTGAGAGATCAGCCTAAAACTTCATGGGGGGAACTTGTTGATGAACTCAAGGCAGCTGGCACCACAGTTACCAAGAAAACCATTGATAACACATTACGCCGTAGTGGTTTAAAATCCTGCAATTTCCGCAAGGTCCCCCTGTTCAAGAAGACACGTGCAGGTCTGTCTGAAGTTTGCCAGTGAATACCTGGATGATTCTGTGAGTGATTGGGAGAAGGTGCTGAGGTCAGATGAGACAAAAATTTAGCTCTTTGGCATTAACTCGCCATGCTTGGAGGAAGAGAAATGCTGCCTATGACCCAAGGAACACTGTTCCCACTGTTAAGCATGGAGGTGGAAATGTTATGTTTTGAGGGTGTTTCTCTGCTAAGGGTACAGGACTACTTCACCGCATCAGTGGGAGAATGGATGGAGCCATGTACCATAAACTCCTGAGTGGCAACCTCCTTCCCTCCGATAAGACATTAAAAATGGGCCGTGGCTTGCTGGGTCTTCCAGCAAGACAATGACCCAAAACACACAGCCAGGGCAACTAAGGAGTGGCTCAAAAAGAAGTACATTAAGGTCAGTCTCCAGACCTTAATCCCATCGAAAACTTATGGAGGGAGTTGAAGCTCCGAGTTGCCAAGCAACAGCCTCAAAAACTTAGGGACACATGTATGAAAACTGTCTTAAGTCTAAAACTCACTTTGTTGCCCATAGCAACCAATCAGAGCACCCCTTTCATTTCATATAGTGCTCCGGAAAAATGAGAGGGTCGCTCTGATTGGATGCTATGGGCAACAAAGTGAGTTTTAGACTTAGACAGTTTTCATACATGTGGCCCTTAATGATTTAGAGATGATCTGCAAAGAGGAGTGTACCAAAATTGCTCCTGCCATTTGCGCAAATCTCATCATCAACTACAAAAACGTCTGACTGCTGTGCTTGCCAACAAGGGTTTTGCCACCAAGTATTAAGTCTTGTTTGCCAGAGAGATCAAATACTTATTTCTCACTGCAAAATGCAAATACATTTATATAATTTATACAATGTTAAAATTAACCTAACCTTAAAATTATAGACTGTTCATGTATTTGTCATTGGGCAAACCTACAAAATTAGCAAGGATCAAATAATTATTTCCTTCACTGTACTAAACCAAAACAATAATTGTGTTTGATTATAAATCATATTCTTTAGCATAGTTTTTCCATTGACTTCTAAAGATGCACATATCATTATAATGAATATTTAGCAGGCCTGTATTAGTGGAGCACTATTATTGTAACTATAAGTAGATGTCAGGACAACACAGGGGAAGATTGGACACCTATAAAAATGGTCCATGCTCTGCTTAGTATACGATCTAGTTATTTATACAGTACCTGCAGCACAGGAAAGTAATACTATGTTCCTAAGTTCATGCTGAGCTTGTACCAGTCCAGGCTTCAGGCTGTTGATGTCCTGGAGTTTGTTAGGTGGAAACATTGCACTATGCAGCAGACCATATCAGGTCATAGACACGTTTATGATCCAGTCAAAAAAAGCTCCTTTAATTAAAGTGTTCTATAGGAAGGTAAGAATTGGCAGCAACTAAAAATCTCCTTCAGATCTGTGAGGGAAAGAAACTTCTCTATTGCTGCCCGTCTGTCCTGTGTGTTGTGCTAATGTAATAGTTCTACCAATGAACTCATTAATCCCAATAAAGGTTTCTTAATATAATGCAATCTAATATTCGTATAGTAGAGTCACAGAAAATCTCTGCTAAAGAACAAGGATCAAAGTCCCTAATTAGTATTGATGTGTCCCAAAGTAACCGTTAACAAGCTACTATTCTGACAGGGTCTTCCACAAATTCTTCATAAGGAATTCATTTATTTGAAATGCCACTTAGCCTACCAGAATGAAACCGTTGCTTTACTCAGACATCACATCAGCAATTATTTCAGGAGAAGAAAACATTATACAGCTTAAGGTCATTTAAGTTTAAAATGCCTTGCATTTATGAAGTGCACATTCCTCCGATAACTGGTTGTATAGTGATAAAGTTATATGTACAATTATGTCATGTTATAACCGTTATAATTTAATATTTAGAAACCTATTGGGTACCTTCTAGTCTCGAATATTTCGATCCCTTGGTGCATTATATGGATGTAGCAATGTTTAACCCCTTACCGGCATATGACGTAACTATACATCATGACGTTGAAAAGGAAGTATGGAGCGGGCTTAGTGGCTGAGTCCACTCCTTAGACAGTGAGTACCAGCTGTTAATTACAGCCAGCACCTGCTGATTGTAGACAGGATCAGAGATGACTCTGATCCCAGCCACTTAACCCCTTAGATACCTCTCTCACTGTGACATTGGCATTTAAGCCATTAGAGAATGGTGTCACGCCCTCCGACAATCACAGGGATGTGGAGCGGTTGCCATGGCATGGAGGGACCTAATATAGACTCCTAGGCCTGCCATCTAACTGCTTCTGTAACATCCTGCCTTAGGTAGGGCAGCAAAAATCTGCAGACCAATTCCCTATAAAGTAACAAAAGAAAGTTAAAGAGAGTCGATTGGGACCATTTGCATAATTCAGTTAACTACAGCACGGGGTAGCAAATTCAACGACATTATTCAGTATACTTTTATTGACGTGCACGAAGGTCTTTCTATGGAGAAAATCCACTTTTTATCTATTAGGGTTATGTTCACAGGGCTTACTGTACACGATGCAATACGTCGGGTGTTTTAGAAGTACGTGCTGGCCAGTGTGTACTTCTAAAGCGCTGACAGCAGGCTCCCATTGACTTTCACTTTCCCCTTTGCCTAAGCGCTGGTAGGAAGTGACATGTAAATTCTTTTCCCCGGCGTGCATTGTACGCTGGGAAAGACTGCAGGTAATCATAGCTTTCAATGAGACCTATGAATTACCTTAGTTGCGGGGTGTAATTCGGGCGCATTGAAGCGCAATTACATGCTGAAGTACGCCCCGCAAATACGCCGTATGAACAAACCCTTATTTAAATATGCCACAAATGCTCCTTTCTCCTCTATTAATACGGTCCCACAACTCCACCTTAGACTTCATTGACAGCCCTTTTGCTGTCCAATATTGCTTTCACTAGGGCTGTCAATCAAGTCAAAATTAACTGGTATAGTGGAGGAAAGAGCGAGCACATGGGGTGATCTCACGTGCCCAATGGGCAATCATGGGTCATTTGATTATTAGAAAATAACAAGCTATAATTATTCCTGTTAAGAATGGATAAACGGATTAAAGTACTAATAAGATGTTGAATTACACAATGCCTGGGTATTGGGAGGCACAATTATATATACACTCACCCAATACCCAGATTATTCTGCCTAGGCCATATATTGCTCTAGACGAGAAAGACAAGCCCAGAGCACACCAGTGGCTACAGGCAGGGATGTAGCTATAGGGTTTACAGAGGTGGGCCCTGGAATGCCATTTAAGAAGACAGCAGTACTGTAAATAGGGGGGCCCTTTTAAAGATTTTGTATTGCAGCCCTGGACATTTAAAGAACCCCTCTGGTTGTATAGTCTACGATCACAAATGCAGATCACTAGTCTTTAAAGTGCCTACTACTGAAGCAAGAGGAGACAGAGACAGTGCATAGCCTCATCTCCTCACTCTAACCCATTCCCTCAAAAACTGTCCCTCTGCAGAGCACATGCTCTAAAAAAGGGCAACCCTTCATATTGTCTGCTAGAAGCCCACAAATGTTGGCCCTAACTAACTGGTTATGCAGTTAGTCTAAAACCAGCTAATTTAAAGAAATTGTCTCTGTTTCACAGAGCCACAGCCAGCTTCTGACTCACACTTCCTGGTCAGGCTTTATGTGGTTCTATAATGATTGCCATATTATCTCTGTTAACTCTGTGACTCACAATGGCTGGACAGCAGCTTGGAGCAATCAGATAAGAGAGAGAGAGCAGAGAAAGGTAGTTGGTAACCAAGAGAAATGTGTACCCTAGCAGTAGATACAATTTTCTTTATCTCCTGAACAAAGCAAACGCAGAACTGCAATGTATTTGGTAATGGTCTTCATTTACCTTTCCCTACATATTTAAAGTTAATCAGTATGGTGAGAAAACCCCTTTAACTAACGCCAGATGCATTTCAACCAGCTATAGCGTTTCAGTGGAAAAGTGACCAATTTGGGTGTTCCACACAAAAAAAGGAAGACCAGACATGTGACTCCCAAAGCATCATACATCTATATGATATAAAAAGCTCCTAATCCCTTCTATCTTTTCCTCAGTATAACATTTATAAGGTCTGCATAGTAATTCCCTAATCCACCACATAAACCTCTTAGCCCATACTGTCACATACTGTTGACTCCATCATTCAAAAAGCTGAAAGTGCACATGAGCACATTTATTTCCCAGGTCCAAACTTCCACTTCTCCTATTCTGTATGTGCATCCTACAACAGTGATGCACCAGAGTCCAGTAAGCCAAGCCTCTTATTTCACAATACAGCTACATGTGCTACTCATACTGTCCCTGTGTGCCTCATACATCACAGATATGTCATAGCCCATGTAAGGACAGACTTGTCTATCCTACTCTGAACAAGGTGTAGAGCAACGGCCGGCAATGACGCAGCACACGTTCTCCAAGGTTATCTAGCCCAGCAAACACACTGGGGCAGATTTATCAATAGTTTTATAACGTATAAGTCATGCACACCATCTTAAGTAATAGAAGGTAAGGGTGCTCAGGTGTAAAGGTCGCAAGACCAGTACTTGTAGCCGCGCGGCGCAGCTCCCCTTATCCATCGGACGTCTTCCGGATCTCTCCTCCTGGCGCTAGCCTCCACCGCCCCTAACGGATTTCTCCTTACTTTGAGTTACCGCCTTATATATTCTACTTTTTGCCGCTACTGGTGCTTATTATCCACTTCCACCCACTTCAGATGTTGTTTGAGAAAGGCCTGTTGGCCAAAACGTCACACAGTGACATCTACCTCCAACCACACATACTATTCCTATTCTAAATTTTGTGCAGTAATCGGATCTAATCATTTTCTATGTTTTGGAGTAAACTGGCATAATACTATTCACTTTGTAAATAAATGTTTCACTACTTGCATAAAATTTTGGTGTGCCGGTGTTTACCTTTATTGCTAGATTTATCAATAGTGTCTTACTCTTAGACAACTTAAAGTTAGAATAGACAGTCTTACAATGCGCCACATTTATCATAGTGTTGATAAATCTGGTGCAGGTTAGAACTGTCTAGTCTAAGTTTGTACCACCCTTAAGTTGGCTTACTTTTATACCAGAAACTGCGCCAAAACTCTAGCGCATTTTTTGCCGCATTTAAGCCACACACCGTTTCCCCAAAACCACACCCCTTTACGAGGCCACTGTCTCCTTTGTTGGACGATGCGCAGAAGCATCTTAAACTGTCTAAAACATATAATAAATGTGTCGAAAAGCTTGTAAGATATTATTTTTCGTGCAAATTGAGCCAGAATTCTGGCACAACTGCCTTGATAAATCTGCCCCATTATCTATACACTCTCAACTGGAGCATCTACATATCCCTCCCTTACAAAGCGCATGTGCTACTTGTTATATTCCAGCTGTAATGAACAGAAATTAATACATACCGTCCTCACAATAAACATATAAGCATATATTTTATAATACTTCTGTTCTCTTGAACACTTGTTAATTACTTACCCCATGTTTTGTTTTATTATTTTTTGTACATGTCCCATGTAAGACAGAAATCAATATGGAGGAACAAAGTTTAATGTATCACATTGTTTCATACGGTCACCAATAAGGACCTCATCATATTAAATATATAATAAATAATGATTGCTTCTAAGTAAAACACATAACTCAAAGAATCTAGGGTAACAGTTCTATTTTTACAATCTAAATATCCAGAAAAGAAAGATGAATTCATTTCTGCCATAAGTAAAATGGAGGCCAGTCGAACTAACATTTGATTTCAAAACAGTTTGATTGAGTATCTGTAACCCTGCCATAATACAAATATGTCATCGATATAGCATGCCCACTTGAGAATGTTCCCATTCTGTAATATGTGTTACTCCATAAAAATTTTGGTTGGCTCCCACCAACCCAAGAGCACGTTGGCAAAAATTAGGCACACTGGCAGTTCCCCTAAGTTGGTGGTAAAGTTGACCATCAAACAGGAAAAAGTTGAAATCCAGCACAAATGCCAGCAGACGTAAAATGAATTGACTATAAAGATAAAAATGGACTCCTCCACTTCCTTTTGGGGAATAATGGGAACGGTCTAAATTGTCCCGGGTTTGGAGAAGTTTTTGTTTCATCACAAAAAAAACCCCTTGAGTTTCAGGAGCAAGAGGGCCAAAAATTTAAATCAAATTCCTGGATTTTGTTAATTAAAAAAAAAATGGGAGGGGCCCTTCTTATTTCCACATTTTTATCAGAAACAGAAAGCCAGCAATAAGCTTTTAGATTGGGGAACCCTAAAATTTGAACAGCTCCCCCTTCCCCAAAAAACCCCAGATTTGAGGCAGGCAAAAAACCTTTTTCCCTTAATTTTTGGACTCTTGCCCTCATTCTACTATGAAATGCGTTGGGGTGGTTTTTTATATTGACACAAAAAATTTTGGTTTAAATTTGTGCTTTTGTGAATTGAGAGGAAAATGGTAAACCGGGATGGAGTTGTGCCTCTGATGCAGTATGTGGGCAGGACAACTGGAAATACAGTCTGTGTTGATAAACGGGAAGGTTTTGGGGGAAAGGACTTGGGAAATAGTAGTGCGAAAATGTGTTTTTTTTCACTGTTTTGTGAATTCAGGAGCTAAAGAGGGTTTACATGGTAAATTTAGGATATAATATGGGGCCCTTTATCAAAAAATACTAAAGCCCCCTTCTTTGAAAAAATAAAAAGGAGTTTTTAAAGGGGCTCTTTTTTTTTATTATTATTTTTAAATTATTTTTTATTTTTATTATTATAATAATAATAATTTTAAAATTTCCCTTTTGATTCCAGGGTGCTGAAAAATTTCGATGGGGTTACATAAAAAAAACTTGTCAAACAAATACAGTGCCTTGAAAAAGTATTCGAACCCCCTTAAATTTTTCCCAACCCTTTTTCCAAATTTTTCAGGCTTCAAACAAAGATATAAAACTTTTAAATTTTTTTTGTGAAGAATAAAACAAAAAAGGGGGGCCCCAAATTGGTGAAGTGGAAAAAATTTTTTTGGGAAATTTTTAAAAACCCTTTGTAAAAAAAAAAAAAACTAAAAAAGTGGGTGTGAAAAAAATTTTTCACCCCCCTTTTTAAGTTAATATTTTTTTGCCCCAAATTTTTTGTGCGATTACAGCGGGAAGTCGCTAGAGGTTGTCTTTTATCGGGTTTTGCACTTTCGAGAGACTAAAATTTCTTGCCCATTTTCCTTGGGCCCCGTTTGGAGCTCCGTGAGGTTGGATGGAGAGCGTTTGTGAACAGCAGTTTTCGTTTTTCCAAAATTTCTTGATTGGATTCGGGTTTTCTGGACGGGAAATTGGCCATTCTAACACCTGGAAAAGTTTTTTTGTAAACCCTTTCCCCATTTTTAGATTTTGTTTTGTTTGGGATCATTGTCTTGTTGGAAGAAAATCTCCATCCCAGTCTCAGGTCTTTTGCAAACCCCAAAACAGGTTTTCTATCCAGAAGGGTCTTGTATTGGCTAAAACCCAGTTCCCCATAAATTTTTTAACCTTTTTTCCCTGCCCCTGTAAAGAAAAAGCAACCCCAAACCAAGAGGGCTGCCACCCCCAAATTTTTGTGACGTGGGGATGGTGGGGTTAAAGGGTTTGGGTGAGGCTGTGTTGTTTTAAAAGCCAAACATATCTTTTTGGCATTGTGGCCAAAAAGTTTGATTTTGGGGTTTCAATCTGGCCAGAGCTCCTTTTCCACATTTTTGGGGTTTCCCCCAGGGTGGCTTGTGGAAAACCCCTTTAAAAATTAAAGGACTTTTTTTTGGATATTTGGGGAAATGGCTTCTTTTTTGCCCACTTTTCCCATTAAGGTAAAGATTTTTTTGGGCAGTGTACAAACTGTTTGTTGTCCTTGGACAGACACCCCCAAACCTAAAGGGCCGAAAGGATCTCTGCGTTAATCCAAGTCTTCATGGGCCCCCCGGGGGCTGCATCTCCCCCATCAGTTTCCCCTTTGTTTGAGATGGAATTTTAGAGGGAAAGACGGGTATTGGTAGATTTGTAGTGGTTGAAACCCCTTCCATTTCTTTATGATCGTTGCACAGTGCTCCTTTTTTTATTTAAAGTTTGGAAAATCTTTTTTTTACCCCAAATCCGGCTTTAAATTTCTCCCACCCGGTTTCAGGGGAACCTTCCGGGGTGTTTCCCTTGGTTTCTGATGCTCTCTGCGCTTTAAAAAAAACCCTGGGGACTACCCCGGAGAAAGGGCTTTTTTATGGAGAATTGGTTCCCCACAGGGGGAATTATATTTTTCATCCTCACTCTTTTGGGGACAACTTTGGGATAATCAGCGGGTCCTCCTGAAACTTTTGGTGTGAGTTTGCAGAAATGAATGTAAAGGGGCCGAATAATATTCACGCCCCAAAACTTTTCATTTTTTTATTTATTACAAAAGTTTAAAATACCCAAAAATTTTTGGCCCCAACTTCCAATTGTGCCCCACTTGTTGTTCTCAAAAAAAAAAAATTAAAATTTTTTTATCTTTTGTTTGAAGCCAAAAAATGGGGCCCAAAAGGTTGAAAATTTTTTAAGGGGGTTTGAATACTTTCGAAAGGGGAAATTTTTAATTTTGGCCAACAATAAATTTAACAACTGTTTAAATAGGGAGAGGGTCCCCAAAGGCTTCCCAATCTACAATTCCCAAAAGGGAAAGGTGCTTAGAAGCTAAAAAATTTAAGGCTAACTTGGCCCTTTAGGTCTATCTCCCCCCTTTTATTTTTTGGGGGAGATCCCCAAAAATGGTCTTTTTTTCCCCTAAAGACTCCAGTGTTTTTGGGGGGTTTAAAAATTGAGGGCCAGGTAATTCCAGTTTTTGCTAGCTTTTTGGGGGATGTGGGAAAACATTACTGTGGGGGTGCCCCCATTTTTGGGTGTGAGTGCTTTGCAGAGAGACATATTTAGAGGAATAAAGCTAGGATGAAGGGATTGGTGTGGTGTTTACTTTTCCCAAAATTTTAGCAGCCTTTTTTGAAAAATAGTGTTTCCTGGGACCCATGAAACATACTTCCAGGCCCCGAAAAGACCATTTTTGGGGAAAATACATGTCTAGTTAAAATTTTATCTGGGTTGGAGTGAAAATATATATTTTTTTTCCCAATTCCCCGATATTGGTGTTGTGCCTTCTGCAAAAACTGAACGGGTTTATAGTGCAATTGCCTGTTTTCAGTGTTGCCCTTAACCTTTCTTCAACTTTCGTGCCCCCCTTGTCTTTTTTTTCTTTTTTTATATGTATTATTAATCCCGGGAAGATATATTTGGGATATTTTTTTTTGGCCGGGCTGAGACTTAGGTCCCCGTGTTTTGCCCCCCCCCCCGGTGCTACAAATCATTGGGAAAATGCTTTAAAAATTTTTGTTTTTCAAAAATTCATCATTGTTCCTTGGGTTATTGGGTGTTGTGCCTTCCCCGCCCCCAAATTTCTTTTGGGGTAAGTGAACTTTCACTAGGGGGGTCGAGTAAAAAAAAAAAAACCCCGGGCTTCACTATTCATGTTTTGGTTGTCTCCCAAATTTAACTTTAATCACAGGAGTAACAAAAGATATTTAAATCCAGAAGGGGGGGTGTGGACGAAAAAGGGTGTTGGAAAATCCAATCCCTTTGATTACGGGGCTTGTTTGCAGCCGAGGGGAAAACCCGAATCGTTTTTAAAAAAACTTCTATTTATTGTTTTTGGGTTTAGTGGGTTTTGTCCCTCTGAACAACCTGCCCAAGGTAAAATTGTATTAATTTTTACAGGGTGGTCAATTTAAAATTACCGGCTTAAACCTTTTGTGGTTCCTTGTTTTTTCTTTTTATATTTTTTGGCCCCAAAAGTGTGCCGCTGGGAAAAATAAATTTGGGAAAGTTTTTCAAAAAGGAGAAAGTGGGAACACCAGGGAAAGTTTTTAAAAAACCGCAACCAGACAAGAGAAATTTTTTTTTTAAGCGGCTTTCCAAACGAAACGGAAATTTGGACCCAAATTGGACTCACACCCAAAGGGTGACATTTTAGAGGAGGAGACTGTTTTTTATGAATCCCCTTTTTTTTAATGATTTAAGAAGAGCTTTATGTCAGAAGCTCAGCTTTAAATTTTAGATAAAGGTTTTTAAATCTGTATAAAAATTTTGAGCATTTTTTTCCCGAGGTTTGGGGTTGACATTCCCCCTTCGTTCCATAACGATGAAAATTTTTGTTTATGAATGGAAATAATGAAATTTTTCCCCCTGCTCCCTTACACTAATTAGGTTTATAGTGGGTTAAGGGGAGAAAACCCTTTAAAAGTTTAAAAAATTCGGGGGTTAAAACTTAATTTAAAGGTTAAAGTTATATAATAAAATTTAGGAAAAATTCCGTGAAGGCCAAACCCAAAGGGAAAGTTTTTAAAAAAAATTTTAAACCCAAAAAAGGTTTAAAATTTTAAAAGTAAAATCCAAAATTAGAGGACCTTCCTTTTTTAAAAATTCTAATAAAAACCCGGGAAATTAAAAGGGGAATAAAAATAAAAAAGTTTTAATTTTTAGGGGTAAAAAACCCCAAATTTATGGGAAGGGGGGGCCCAAAAAATTTGGGGTTTGGTTTTTTTCCAAATTTTAAAAATAATTTTTAAAGGGCCGGAAAAAATAGGGCCAGAATCAAAAAGAAGACCTTCCTTTTATTAAATTTCTAAGAAACCAAAAGGGGGAAAAAATTTTTTATGAAAACCCCCATAAATTAATTTTTTCCAAAATACAAAAAAGGTTTAATTACTCCCAAAGCCTTTTTGGGGTTTGGGCATGAAAATTTAAAAAACCAAAATTTTTTGGAAAAATTTTAAGTCCCCCAAAAGGGTGGGTTTTGGGATAAATTCTGTGAAACTTTAAAAAAGGTTGGTTTTTTAGGTTCAATTTTAAAATTGGTCCCAAAACCCAATTTATTTTAAATTTTAAAAAGTTAAAAAAAAAAATGGAAAAAAAATGTTCCCTTTTTGGGTTTTTAAAAAATTACGGTTGGATTGATAGCAAATTTTGTTTTTAATTTAATTTTTTTAGGAGTTTAAATCTCCCTAATTTTAAAATTTCAAAACCGGATAAAAAAAAAAATTTAATTCTTTACTGGGGAAAGTTTTTAGGGAAAAATTTTGGGGGTGGGCCCCCGATAAAAAAATTTTTACGAGAGTTCACCCCTTTTTTAAATTTACTTGAAAAAAAAAGGGGTTAAACCTGGTTAATTTCTAAAGGGTTTTTTCCTTCGGGTCCAATTTTTCCATTTTTTGATTAAAAATTTGTTTTTTCAGAAAAAAGTATGGAAAGGAAAAATTAAGGTTTTTTGAAGCTTTTTTCTCATTTTTTTTTTCAGCAATTTTTTGTTTGGGGGTTTAGGGGGAATTGGGCCCCGGGGGGAAAAACTGTTTATTAATAGGGGGAAAATTTAACGTTAATGGGGATTTAAGGGGGAACCCCCACCAAGGGGGGGGCCAAAAGAAGGGGGGAAAATTTTAAGGGGAATTTTAACATTCTTTCCTAAATAAACCCGATGGGGGGCCTTTTAAGGGGAATTGGGGGGGGAAATTGGGGGGGGAACCTTCACCCTACAAGGGGGGGGGGGGAACTTTTCCCGGGGGGGGGGGCTCTTTTTTCTTGGGGGGGGGGGGGCTGGGGGGGGCCTGGGCCAAAAGGGGGGGCCCCAATTTAAAAGGGGGGGGGGATAAATTTGGGGGGGGGAAAAAATTTTTTTTAAAAAAGGGACAAAATGGGGGTTAAGGGGGGAATGGGGGGGGGGAAGGGGGGGAATTGTTTTCAGGGGGGGGGGGTAAAATTTCCGGGGGGATAATTAAGGGGGCAAAAGGTTGCCTGGGGGGGGGGTAAAAAAGGGGGGTTAATATTTTTGGGGCCCAATAAGGGGGGGGGGTTGGGGGAATAACTTTGGGGGAATTTAGTGTTTTTGGGGGTATTAAACCCTTAGGGGGGGAAGGAAAACCTTTAAGGGTTAAATGGGGGGAATTTTTTCAATTCTGGGATTATTTAAAAGAATAAAAAAAAACCCGGGGGGGGGGGGGGGGAGGAAAACCAACGGGGGGAAAAACAACTTTTATGAGTTTTAAACAAACCTAACTTTTTCCTTTAAAAATAAAACCAGGGTCACCCTTTTGAAAAGGCTTTCCCTTGGGGAAGGGGGTGGGGGGGATTTGTTTTCCCTTTGGGGTTTGAAATTATCAAAAAAGAGTTCGGGGGTGGGGGGGGGTTTCCTCCTAAAAACCCCCCCCCCCCCCCCAGGTTTTATTTGGGGCTTAAGGGGGGGGTTTGGGGGGGGAAAAAGGGGGGGGGGGGGGAATGGGGGGGGGGGTTCCTTAAAAGGGGGAACTATTAAGGGGGATAGGGGGGGGAAGGGGGGAATCCCAAAAAGGGGGGTTGGCAGGGGTAACTAATTAATTATGGGATTTGGGGGTACCCTTTGGGCCCTTTTAAGGGGGGAAGGGCCCCAAAAAAACCCCCCTTTAAAAAGGGGGGAGTTTTAAATTTTTCCCATTAAAAGGGGGGAAAGTGGATCCAACAAAAAAAAAAAGTTTTTTCATTTATTTTTTTTTTTTTTGGGTTTTTTAATTCTTTTTTTTTTTGGCCTTTTTGCCCCAAAGCCCCACAAGGGAAAAAGGGGGGTTTTTAAGGGCCCAAAATAGATTTTTTTTTTTTTTAAAGGACCTCCTTTTTAATTTTCTTTTTTTTTTTTTTTGATTTTTTTTTACTTTTTTAATTTTTCCCTTTTTTTTTTCCCCCGTTTTTTTTCAGAGTTTTTTTGGGTGATCTTATTTCCAATTTTTATTTTAATTTTAATACTAAAAACATTAGGGTTTTTTTAAGGGTTTGATGTTAAGCTTTTTTTTTGTATTAAATAATATTTCCCACAAATTTTGGGGATACGCTCCCAATTCCCCTTAATATTTTAGAATTAGATTTGTCTAGGGTTAAAGCCTTTTAGACGGTTTCAAATTGGGCCCAGTTTCGGGTTTTTTTCTTGAAATAATTTTCTTCAAAGTAGGGGGAAGTTTTTTTTGGCAAAAAAGGGGAAAAAGGGCGGAGGGGGAAAAAAAAAATGGCTCCAGTTTTTTGCCACCCAATTTCATGAGCCCAAGTTTAAAAGAGGGGGTATATTTTTTCCAGCATAATTTTTCAAAATTTTTAGTCTTTTAAAAGTAATTTCGACGCCCTTTTTAAAATTTTCTGGGAGGGACCTTTTAGAAGGGGGAATTGAAGCTTTTTTAAATTTAACCTTTAAAAATAAAAAATTTTTGTTGGGGGTCTTTCATTTGGGGTTGCCCCCCGTTAATAAAGTTTTAAATTGAATTTTTAAAACCTTAAAAATCATTTGGGGGGGCCCTGGAGTTTTGTACAGAGATTTTTTTTAAAGGGGCCCTTTTGAAAATAAAAAAGGCTTTTTTTTGACTTTAAAAGTGCTTTTTAAACGCCCTTTGGTTTAAAAGAGTATACCTTATTGTCGATGGGGGAGAATGCGTTAAAAAACTGTTCTGATAATTTTTAAATATAAAAAAAAGGGGCCAATATCTTGAAGAATAGGTTTCAAAAAAAAAAGGAATTATCCCGGTTGAGTTTGAAAAATTGATGCAATTTCGGAAAACAAAATGCATTAACTCAACAAAATTTTGGGGGGTTTTTTGGCCCAAAAGGGACCCCAAAAATAAGGGTTCTCAAAATGCACCCTTATACTAAAAAACCAATCCAGCTCAAAAAAAAATTAAAAAAAAGTTTGTTATCCCAAACCCATTGGCCTTTCCCTGAAACGCGACCCAATTTCTAAGCTTATTATTCCGGGAAACCAAGTTTTTATTTTCAGGGAGCCCAATCAAAAAAAACCTGATTGCCCCCCAGTAAATAAAAAAACCCACTTACGAAAAAAAATTTATGATTATGATACGTTCCAAAAATTAGAAAGAAGGGCCCAGTTCTTTTGTGGTCCTTAGGATGTTATGGTTGCCGCAGTTTATGGGAAACCTCAAGCTTTTACTTTTAAAAATATGAAGGAAACATTTCTCATAAAAAAAACCTTTAAATTTTGTAACATTTCCCTTTTGGTAATATCCCTTCATTCATTTTTTGTTCCCGGTCTAAAATTTTAAAAGGGGTAGAAAAAAGTGTCCCCTTGGGAAATTTAGGGGCTAAATTGGTCATTTGCTAGTAAAAAAAAAAGAAGGTATAAAGGCCCGGGGGTTTTTGGCGTCTTTTTAATTGAGGTTTTTACGGAGATTTTTCTCAAAATTACTCTTTTTAAACCAATAAACAAAAATCCCTGAATGTGTAAAGGAAAGGTTCCCAAAACCTTGCGCCCCCAAAAAGAAATTTCTGGAGGGTTTAAGATGAAAAAGACATTTTCCCAGAGGGTTTGAATTTTGGGAAAACAAAAAACCGAAAATTTATTTAAGGGAAAAGGGGAATTTAAGCAAGAGGTGTTTGAGGGTTACTCAGGCAAAATTTTTCTTTTATCTTTTTTGGGTAATATTTTTTTTATGTTTTTTAATTTTTCAAAATTTTTTAATTTTGTAGTTTTAGGGGCAAAAATCTATTAAAGGTTTTTATTTTATATAGTCTTTTGGGGAAATATACAAATGGATTTTGGGAAAGATTTTGTGGAAGGGCATCATGTTTTAGTATCGTGTTTTTAAGTTCCCTTTTAATGCCCTGTTTTAAATTTTGGTGTTTTCTCCTTTTAAAACCCCAATTTCAGACAAAATTTTGTGGGGGGGAAATGGGTTTTTAGAAATTTAGACCTCGGGTTTTTGGTTGGCAAACATACCCCTTGGAGGGAAGCACTATTGAAATTTTGCGAAACCAAAAAAGGCTTTGGGTTTTTTTACAGGCTTATTTTTAAAAAAAAAACTTGTTTTATAGGCATGTTTTGTGGTCCCCCTTTTTTTTTCTATAATAAAGTTTTCCTTAAATTGAAAACTTTAATCCATCCTTTTTTTTCCTATGAGCACTTGGCGCTTTTTATAGTATTTTTTTCCCCTTCCTTTTTTTTCTTTTTGGGCTTTATTTTGACCCGATTCCAAGGGATCGGGGTTGAAAGGGATTAACAGCTGCCGTGCTAAATTTAGGGAGTATACCCCACTTTTTCATTGGCGTATTGATGTTGTGCCTTCGAAAAACCTGAAGGGTATAGTGCAATTGCCTGTTTCAGTGTCTGCCCATAACCATTTCACTATCGTCCCCCCGTCTATTTTTTTTTTTAATGTATTTTATTTATATATTTTTATATATATATATTTTATATATATAATATATATTAATTGTGTCTTGAAGGCCAAAAGTTGTGTTTTTCTAGATATGATTGATATTGTAAGCTGTTTATTTTTTACAGGAATAATTAAGGATTTTATGGGATTTTATTATTTTCTACTGAGTTGTTCTTTTAAATCACAATTTGAAACTATAATTATTGCAGTGACTATTTCATATTAGATAAAAAATTTATTTTTTCCTTATGAAGACCTCAGTTCACCTCATTTTCCTTAAACCCTACCCTACACTGTAGTTAGTTTAATCATGTAAACAGCCCTTACAAACACCCTTTAAAGGAGTTTTATCATTTAAACTCTTCGTGCTCTTCAGCTAATTCTCTGAGATTGAGATTGAAATCCAGGGGTGAGTCTCTCCTCCCAGGAAGCATGTCTCCCTCACTGAAAAAACCTGTGAAATCATCATTTTGTAAGACGCAGGGGATGCAGAAGGGGTTTGTCTGGATTTTAAACAGCTCTGTAGCCCCGGGCCATGCTTCTTATTTCTGCAGCCCTTCGGGGCCCCAAAAGCTCCCTGCTGTGCTATATGAAATTATCCCCACAAAGATGAGACATGGGGAGATTTTCCCACCGGGGGCCCCCCTTCCCCCCTTTTTTCCCCAAGGTTTCCCCAGTCGGGTTTTTAACTTTTTTAAATTTTGGCATTACACACTGCCGGGAAAACCCTTCATCTCCCCGATTAAACGGGAAGGGCCCTTAAAAAAACTGGCAAAAATGAGGGATCGGGTGACTTTAAAGGGGTTTTGCCCCATGAAAATTTGAGGGGGGGATCTTAAAAAATCTTTTAAGTTTTTAAACTTTCCTAAATCCCTTGTCTTTAAAAAAAAAGGAAAAAAAGCGGGCAATCACCCAAGTAAAGATGTCAATTCTATCACCCAAAAAACTTCCCCCTGAAAAAGAAAGCCCCCCTTTATATCTCTTAGTTTACACACAAATTACACTGAAACCCAGGCCAGCTTTTACTTCTTTTTGGTGTTCCCCAAAAAATTTTACGGGAACAACGGGCCCAGAGATCTTTACCCCAAACAAGGACAAATGCCCACTTAAAGAAAAAGGCCTCTGCCTTTCCTGTCGTGGACATGTGAGTGAAAACAACGGGGGGGGGGGAGAAGCAATCGTTTTGAAAAGAAGCCCTGCTAAACCCCATAAACAAACGGGGGTTTGGAAAGTCCCAGGGGAGAGCTTTGCTCTTACAATAAAGGGGGGTTGGATTCTAAGCCCCTCACAAGTTTTTTTTTTCCCCACCCCCAAATTTTTTACCCCTTTTATATAGATAGCCCTAAATATATGTGTCAATCTTTTTATAATAAAAATATCCCCTACACATAAAAATAGCTCCCCCCTATATCATTCCACCCCCAAGATTTTAAAAGGAAAGGGAAAACCATATGTTGAAAGTCCCTTTTGTGCCTGGGGATGGCACAAAGTTTAGGGGAAAGCTTTTTTGTGTAAATATTTTTAAAATTATAGATTTTTAAAACAAAAAATTCTCATTTCTTTACATATGTGAAAAATTTAAAAAGAAAAAAAAAAAACCTAATGAGGGGGTTTTAAATTTCCCAAACCCCTTTTCTCTTGCAAAAGCTGATCAGCAAAGCCTAACTCAACACAAACAGCTAAACAAGCACTGGTTGAACCCTTTTTGTTATACATACAAAATAAATGACACCATAAGGAGGGGGGGGGCTTTCATTAGAACTTTGGAACGGGAACCCGCCCTTTTTCAAAAGTAGCAGTTTAAGGATTTTGGAAACCTGTAAAGAAGTTGAATAAAACCCCTCTTGGCAAAAGCCCTTTAAAAAAAGGCAGCCCTTTGCCCAATCATTCCCCCAAAAGCTGGAAGATGTATAAGACCCAGCAGACCTTGGTTTCACTATCTTTTTTAAACACTCAGGGGGAAGTAAACACAGAGTGTGCGGGCAGCGAAATCGCAGGGGCCGGGGCGTTGCCGGGGCGTATCCTGTCTAGGGGCTTTATCCCAACAGGCTGAATGAAAGGGTCACCCACCCCAAATTTACATTTGCGGGGGGGCCCGTATCGGGGGGGTTTGCAGGGAAACGCCCCAGGGGGCTTTTGTCCCGACCAGAACGGGCAGAAAGGGGAACACAGATTTACAGAAAAGTTTCATATCTCCCAACCCAAGTGCCGGGGTTATCCCAAAACCCCAATTACAAAAAGTGCTTATTTTACGGGTCCCCCAACATTAAAAAATTAGAAAATGATTTTTGTAAGGAAAAAAACCCCTTTTAAACCCTTGGGCTTCAGTTTTAATGTAAGGGGGCGGTTCTGTTATTTTTTAAATTATTAGGCACTACGGTGAGAAAGGGTGATCTGTATTGTGCCGTGGTGCTTTTTCCCCTTTTCTGTTTTTTTTCAACTAACATAAATAAACTAGTGTTAATCAGGCAGAAAATAAGATACAAGATCATTAAGTTTAAACCATAATTTTATATTGTTCATAAAACAAATGCACATAGAATAACTAATGTTTAACCCTCCCTCCAACTGTAAAGTCTATAGTGAGTTACCAATGGGTGATATCAGAAAATCAACACTTCCAATACAGGACACTGTTAATAGTGCAGTCACATACTGTATTAAGATATGTCTACTCTTCATTAAAAAAATAAAATAAAATCTGAAACCAAGATGGAGTTCCCAGGATCACACTGAAGGCATCAATACAAGGATACATCTCAATGTGGATAGTATCGAATGATGTAAGTATTCTTGAAGATGGAGATTCAAATTAATGATGGGATTATTTATAATATAGTATCAGTTCATAGATAGTTAAGGAAAACATAAGGTTAAAAAAAACTTTCCATTAAAAAAGATCTTGTAGCTATGTTTTGGTTACAGAAATGATAATTAGCAGTGAAAACGGGTGTTTATAGCTCCACACTCAGATCACTGTCTACCGGCCAGGCCTAATCTAAGGATTCTAGGCCTCCTGCCAATATATCCTGCTGTCAAAATAAAAAATATATTCCTCCTCTCAGCAATGTAAGAGGACAGGGTGACCTGCGGCTGTGTCTTACACTTTCTCTGGAGTACTTTATTATTCACAACATGTTTTATCAACTTCTTTCCAACATGCATCCAACTGCACTCCAATTACATCTCTGATTTTAGTGCCTATTTAGATTAGTTCCTTGCTGCTGTTTGTGCTAAAAGAACACCAGCAATCATAGCTAATGTCGTATCGCTCAAAAACAGAAATTGTGATTTTCTAATATAAAAGGAATATAGATTTATTAACCCCTTAAGCACCAGGTCTGAAAAGGCCCTTATGATCAGTTACCTTCTCAGTCTTTGCCTCTTTGCGTTTCAACATTTGGAACTTTTTTGTTTTTTCAGTGGCGCAGTTGTTTGAGGACTTGCTTTATGTGGAAGAAGTTGTATTTTTGGGGGACACAGTTTGAGTTTATAGATAAACCCCTACGTAAGTTTATTAAGAAATTTTTTTGCAGCCTGAACATAAAAAAGTGTCCGTATTTTTTAGTATTATTTTTTACACCATTCATAGTTCACAATAAATAACTTGTTAGATTAATTCTACAGGGTATTACGGTCGTGTGGATATGTGTAGGTTTGTTTTTTTTATGTGTACTGTATACACAATAATATTTTTTATGAAATATTTATTTTTATTCTTTTTTTCACACTTTTGTAGGTTTTTACTTTTTAAAAAATGCCTTTACTTTTTTTTTACACTTAGTAATGTACTAGCATACACCTATATGCTAATACATTACATTCTTTGTCAGTTTGACAAAAGCTGATGTCAGGGCAACACACAGTGTGCCCTGACAGTAGGATTACTATGCAGACAGCCCTGGAGATCTTCTAGGTTTCCAGTGCTGACTGTATGGCCAGTACCCAGGTAATTGGGTACTGGAAATCCTGATGACACAAAAGAGGAGGGGAATCCCCATTGATCACGCCGCGGTCATGGACCGTGGTTATCAAAGGGTTAAACAATAAGGATCAGAGGCTTCCTCCAGTCCCTGCCGTGCACAGGGACTTCTCCTGGAATGGAGCTGCAAACACCCACTAAAGGCAACGACATCTTTTGCCATCGCTACCGACAGAGAACACAATCAACCCACCATCAAAAGTCAGTGGGCGGTCGTAAAGGGGTTAATAGTGTCTAAAGAATAGGCATGGAGAAGACAGAAAATAATATGACAGTGACCCCTGCTGTGTAAAAGATTTGGTACATATTAACAAATATATTAAACACCTATTTTGTGCCAGAATTGTGGCACCTGCTATTAATAAATTTTGCACTTTCTAGGACTTCAGTTAGGCATGTTGTTTTGGATGCTTATGAAAAATGGCTAGTGAGGCACAAAAAGTATCTGAAACACATAACAAATTTGTTGCCTGCCATATTCATCAGCTTTTGCCATACTAAATCTCTCCCAATGCATTTGTCAAACTTCTGACAAATAGGAAATAATTATTTGATCCCTCGCTGATTGTGTAAGTTTACCCACTGACAAAGACATGAACAGTTTATAATTTTAAGGGTAGGTTAATTTTAACATTGAGAGATAGAATATCCAAAGTAAAATCCAGAAAACCACAGTGTATAAATTATATAAATTTATTTGCATTTTGCAGTGAGAAATAAGTATTTGATCCTTCTGGCAAACAAGACTTAATACTTGGTGGCAAAACACTTGTTAGAAATCACAGCAATTAGATGTTTTTTGTAGTTGATGATGAGGTTTGCGCACATGTCAGGAGGAATTTTGGTCCACTCCTCTTTGCAGATCCTCTAAATCATCAAGATTTTGAGGCTGTCGCTTGACAACTCGGAACTTCAACTCCCTCCATAAGTTTTCTATGAGATTAAGGTGTGGAGACTGGCTAGGTCACTCCATGACCTTAATGTACTTCTTTTTGAGCCACTCCTTTGTTGCCTTGGCTGTATGTTTTGGGTCATTGTCTTGCTGGGAGCCATAATGTCCTGGTGGAGGGAAGGAGGTTGTCACTCCAGGATTTTACACTACATGGCTCTGTCCGTTCTCCCATTGATACTGTGAACTAGTCCTGTACCCTTAGCAGAGAAACACCCCCAAAACATAATGTTTCCACCTCTATGCTTGACAGTGCAGACGGTGTTCTTTGGCTCATAGGCAGCATTTCTCTTCCTCCAAACACGGCGAGATGATTTATTGCCAAAGAGCTCAATTTTTGTCTCATTTGCCCACAGCATCTTCTCCCAATCACTCACAGAATCATCCAGGTGTTCATTGGCAAACGTCAGAAGGTCCTGCACATGTGCCTTCTTGAGCAGGGGGATCTTGTGGGCACTGCAGGATTTTAAACCATTACGGTATAATGTGTTACCAGGGGTACCACATGCCCTCCTTGCTGCATAGGTGCATCACTGGGTCATATAGGTCCAGCAAGCAGCTATCACAGCCACCACCTGCACATTGCAGGCAGCTGCTGAGGCACCATGGCAGGATACACCAATCCTGGGTTATCAGCCCACTGGAGGCAGCGGCGCAATTACATCATTATATTTCGCTGCTGCCTCCTTACTAAGCTCTAAGCCTATGACTCAGCTTAGGTTCCAGTAGATGCTGGAATGGGATCCTGACTGCTCTGGATTAAAAGAGCGGTGTTTGACAGGAGAGAAGTGAGTATTATTTTGTTTTATTTTTAATAGGTATGTCTGTATACCTACCTACCTAAGGGGGGAAGACCTTATATACCTACCTACAGACTGAGTGCCCGATGTAGCTACCTACTGGAGGCCCAGATATCTACATACATAATGGGGTCCCTATGTACCTACGTATTATAAGGATCCCTATATACCTATCTACCTACTAGGGGGCCTATATTCCTACCTACTCGGGGGGAGTGGCCTATGTACCTACCTGCTTATTGAGGGGACCCTATAAAACAACCTACTAAACTACTGGGGAACTCTATGTATCTACTTAATGAGGGGGGGGCTTTTTACCTACCTATTGGGGGACCTTATATACTTGCTTACTGGGGAGACCCTATACACCAACCTATCTACTGGGGGACCCTACGTATCTACCTAATTTTTAGGGTCTAACCTACCTAAATGGAACATCTAGCTATCTACCTGCCTAATTTGGGGGCGCTGCCTACTATATGAGCTGTGTTCCTACCTACTGGTGGCACAAATGGGGCCCCTATAATTGGCTGAGGGCACTTTCACTGTAAGGGCATGTCCCTACGGCAAGGGTTTTCGGCCGGTTTGCGGTTTTTCAGACCGCCTGAAAAACCGGCGAAAATTAGCACAATTTTGCTCTATGGAAAACCCATGCAGCAGTCCCCACTGCACGGGTTTTCTGTCGGGCGGTTTTTCCGCAGGCCGCTCAAGGAGCATTGAGCATGTTCATTCTTCTGTCCGGTTTCCAGATGGAATATGAACACCTCAATGGGAGGGGAGAGAGCTCTTCTCCGCTCATCGCAGAGAAAAGTCGTCCCTCCCCGCGGCCGTGGGGACGGCCGCAAAACTGAACAGATAGCGGCCCGGTAAACCGACTGGTATTTGTCCACTACCGTGTGAACGCACCCTAAGGGTACAATTATTGTGTTGGGCACCAAAGGGGGCATGTTTACTATTTGGGGTGCTATGGATAAGGAGCTTTTAGAGGGGTAGGAATTGGTAGGGAAGTGCTGCAAAAGTGAGTGGTATTTGTGTGGTATTTTCTGCAGGTACACATAGTAACTAGGAGAAGACGTCATGGTGATCTGGACTGGATGAAGTAGAACAGGGTAGGTGAAGGACTCCCATCAGAGAAGACATCATAAAGGTCATAAAGTTTTTTTGGGATGTGCAGACCAAATATTGTTTTCTACCACGATATGGTCACTGTATGGTGGTAATATACAGTCAGCAGGGCCTGTGGGCACTGGTATATACCACTATATGGTCACTGTATGGAGGTAATATACAGTCTGCAGAGCCTATGTACACTGGTATCTACCACTATATGGTCACTGTATGGAGATAATAGCGGTCTTAGTGTAATGGTTTATATTCAGTAACAGTATGATGGTTGTATTCAGTCTCTTTATGGTGGTCATGATGTTGCGGTATTATTTCATCTTTGTATATTGTTGTTATTAGCATTATTGGTCTTGGTATACTGGTTTGGTCAGTAATGTTATGATGGTTTTAGTCACTATATAGTGGTGAAATGTAGTGATAACAAGTCAATTAAACTGTTCAGTGTAAACGGCAACAAAAACTTAACTCAAAAAACAAAGGCACCCTACAAAGAATTTATTTTTTGGAGGGAGAGAGGGAAGGCAAGGGGGAACAGATGCTCTGGCTGTATAACTTGTTTTTCTATGTAGGGCCTTAGGAAATTAGCATGGCATTTATGTTAAAGGGGTTTTCTCAATTCAGGCTTTTGCAGACAAGAGCTGTTTCTCTGTCTTTTACAGCTTCAAATCCAAGGGTGTATCTCTCCTCCCAGTAGGCGTCTTCTCTCACTGAAGGCTGGTGACATTCTCATTCTGTGTGAGCAGTGGAAGTCCTGCGGACTTCCTGCTATGGCTATTTCTCATGCCTGAAGAGCTGTCACCTCCCTCCCAGGCTGCACCAGATCCTTGTAACCAGAACACCTGCATTGGTGTTAACAGTAATACATACAGCCTGAAATGATGAAACAAATGTGACAAATGTATTCTGCTCCAGCTCTGCTATCAGGCAGCAGGTAGAGGGGGAGCAGAATGTATAAGGCTGTGTTATATTGGTGGGAGAATAAATCTAGCAGCTAGAGACTCAGTAATTGCCCAGATCCTTCACATAGAGCTGTCACTGTGAGAGGAGCAAAGAGAGCTCAGGCAGCTTTAATTACACAGCTCAGAGAGTGTGAAAGACAATGAGAACATAGATACAAATAGCAGCCAGCACAGAAAGCCAGTTTCAGTTTTGCTTTCACACAGCTCAGAGAGAAGGCAGTGCAGAACAGCCAATCACAGCATGGGGGTTTGTCCCCACCAAGGGTGCGTGTCCCGACCAGGGCTGCCCTAAATATCAGTCAGCCGATCACAACAACAGGAGTGTGGCCCGACCCCAGCCTTCAGACTTAACTCACAGCTTATCTATGAGCTGCTATACTTAATGATTTAGTTAATGCAAACTTATTGCTAAAGTGCTTATTTTTACAGTCCCATCATTACATATATGATCTTTGTAGTGAGAAAACCCATTTAAGGGCTGCATATATTGAGAAAGGGCCCCAGGTAGTTAGGCAGGTAAACAGGGCATCTGGTAGTTAGCCATGTAGAAAATGGCCAAGTTAGGGAGGTAGGCGTCTCCTGTAAGTCTTGCACGCCAGAGGCCTAATGCAGCCAACAAGACTAATAGGCAGACGGCATGATGCAGTGATGTCATCACGCTGTCTACCTTTTTTCACAGATGTCCCAGGCCCCATAGGACAGTGCTAGCAGTACTGCCTAAATCGTGCCCCTGAATAACTATAGGAGCCAGAAAAACAAACTGCATCCTTGTGTATTTTCTGCGTTTCAACTCTCCTACATATACTGTACACCTTGAAATGAACAAGAATGGAATATTCTATCAGCGTTGGCTTCACAAATCTTTGTGTTAAGTTGATGGATACAGATCTTGATCGCGTCAGAAGATGAATGTGCATATACTGCATAACATTCCCATTTATACAGCAATCTCACACTTGGCCAACAGTCGTGTCTTGTTTCCCGATTCATTAATAACAGAGGCAGCAGAGGCGCTAACGACAGAGATCACTACAGAAAGACTCATCTGTGTGAATGTGACTCCGCTGAGGACTAGGTGGAGCAGCATGGGAATGTTTATGTACAACTATGGCTATTATTACTATTATATAGCTGGAGCTATAGAGTGATTCTGGCAGACACTATGTACATTATAGTTGGTATGATATCGGCACAATTATGTATACTTTGGAACTGATACTATTAGGACACATTCACATATGGACCAGCAGAACAAGCACACAAAACACAAAAGTCCTTACCAATCCGTGTAAATTTTATTCTGCCAGTGTGTTGTAGACAACTCACAACAGATCCGATCTTTTTGAAATTATTCTTATACACAGTTGAGTCACATTTTTCCAACCAGCAGCTTGCATCCAGAGTAACCGCTGTGTGCGGCATGGACAGCAGCTAGATGGGCTGGCAGTGACTCAACAAGGTCCTGTTAGGTTGTCACATATCTGGAGTCATGCTGAATGCAGTGCATCCCACAGATGCTGGAGGGTGCATGGGGGAGAAATCATAAAGTAAATACGACCATCAAGATCGTCCCACAAATGATTAATTGGGTTCAAGTCTGGAGAATGAGTGGACTACAGTATATTCCTATGGGTAACAAGTATAGGCGACTAAAACCAAAGAGGGCAAGAGGGTTAAGAGGGCAATAAACAATAAAAAAAGGGCATTTAAAAAATATAAGTCAGAGGGGTCGGCATCGGCCTTTGAAAATTAGAGAGAGCTTAATAAAATCTGTAAAAAAGTTATAAAAGCAGTTTAAATTCAAAATGAAAGGCAGGTGGGCAAGGACAGCAAGACTAACCCCAAGAAATTCTTTAACCCCTTAAGCCGAACACCTGAAAAGTAGTTAATGACCAGTTTTTGCCTCCTTGCATTTCAACAGTTGTAACTTTTTTATTTTTTCAATGACGCAGTTGTATGAGGCCTCGTTTTATTCTACACAAGTTGTACTTTATGGTGGAATAGTTTATGTTCACTTATAAATAATTGCAGTATTTTTTTTTTTTTACACCATTCACATTTTACACTTAATAACTTGTTAGATTAATTCAACAGGTTATTACGGTCATGTGGATACCTAATATGTGTAGGTTTTTTTGTGTGTGTGTAATTTATGCACAATTATGTTTATTTTTTTTTACTTTTCTTTTTACTCCCATGAAGGGAGAACGGTTTTACATTTTTTTTTTTTTTTTTACACTTAGTAATGTATTAGCATATTCATATATGCTAATACATTCTAATCTGTGTCAGTTTGACACAGGCAGTGATCAGGACACCACACAGTGTGCCCTGGTCACTGGCTTATTACACAGACCACCCGACCGAGCAGGGGAACCCTTTGATTGCGCTGCGGTAACGCACCGCCGCTATCAAAGGGTTAAAGCATTGGGTTGTGGAGGTTTTCTCCGCTCCCCGGTGCTCGCAGGAGATGCTCTGGGATCAGGACTGTGTAGTACATCCCCGATCCAAGCGCAGCTGCGGCGCCGGGCGCCGCAAACACCGATGTCTGCAGCGACGCCAAAAGACGTTACTGCAGATGAACGACCCGCACCGGCTGATGCCAAAAGACGGTGCGCGGTCATTAAGGAGTTAAACATATAAATGCCAAAAAGCCAAAGTCAGAGCAAGTAGGACCCTTAAAAACCTGTGATGGGGTGCTGGTCACTGGGGACCAGGAGAAGGAAGAGGTACTAAATAGGTTCCTTCAGCTCAGTATATACTATCAATGAGAAAGTAGTTGATGGGGGTGGGCCAAGTGCAGATATAGGTGGTGCCAGTACTGTTAATACATCATCTGCTATAATTAATTTGCTCATTGAAGAAAAACTCAAAGCCAAGTAAAATAAACAGAATGTGAACAAGGCTCCAGGTCCTGATGTCTTTCACCCAAGATTTCTTAAAGAGCTCAGCTCGGTTATCTCTGTGCCCCTGTACATGATATTTTGAGATTCCCTGGTGACTGGTATAGTACCAGGAGACTGGCACAAGGCAAATGTAGTTCCCATTTTCAAAAAAGGCTCCAAGTCTTGCTCAGGTAATTATAGACCAGTAAGTTTAACATCAGTTGTGGGAAAAATGTTTGAGGGGCTCATAAGGGACTATATACAGGAGTATGTTGACATATACTATTTTATTAGTGATTGCCAGCATGGATTTACTAAGGACAGAAGCTGTCAGACCAATCTGATCTGTTTTTATGAAGAGGTGAGTAGAAGTCTGGATAGTGGGGCAGCTGTGGATATTGTGTTTTTAGACTTTGCAAAGGCATTTGACACTGTCCCGCATAAGCATATATTGGGTAAATTAGAATCCATTGGGTTAGAGATAACCGTGTGTAATTGGATGAAAAACTGGCTGCTGGATCGTACTCAGAGAGTGGTGGTAAATGACTCCTATTCGGAGTGGTCCCCGGTTGTGAGTGGTGTGCCGCAGCTCTCAATATTAGGTCCTCTCTTATTTAATGTATTTATTAACGATTTGGTGGAAGGGATTGATAGCACGGTTTTGATTTTAGCAGATGACACCAAGCTATACACGGTAGTGCAATCTATGGAAGATGCTCATAAATTGCAAGCACACGTGAACACACTTGGGCATCCACTTGGCAAATGGGGTTCAATGTGGATAAACGTAAGGTTCTGCCTCTGTGTAGAAATAATATACAGGCATCATATGTCCTAGGGGAGAAAAACTTGGAGAATCCCTTGTTGAGAAAGATTTGGGCATTCTTGTAGATCATAGACTACAGAACAGCATGCAGTGTCAATCAGCTGCCTCTAGTGCAAGTAAGATATTGGCGTGTATTAAAAGAGGCATGGAATCGCGGGACAAGGATGTAATTCTAACGCAGTACAAAGCATTGGTGCGACCTCACTTAGAATATGCAGTTCAGGATTTCTGGGCTCCAGTTTTATAGAAAAGATGTAATGGAGCTAGAGAGAGAAACAAAGATGAGCAACCAAACTAAAAAGGGTAATGGGCACTTAGTTAAAAGGGAGGTTAGTAGAATGAATTTATTTATCTTGAAAAAAGACGGTTTTCGGGGGACATGAAAAAATTTATAAAAATAAAAAAAAGGTCCTACAAAAATATGGGGAAAATTTTTTTCAAGTGAACCCCCCCCTCAAAAGAAAGGGGACTTTCCCCCTTCAAATAGAGAAAAAAGGATTCAACTTTAATGTGAAATTTAGTGATGAAACTATTTTTTAGTTTTGTGATAACTTACTGAATGAGATGAATGCATGATGTTTACCCAAGAATATACATAAATCATATTTAGAAATGTGTTTTCCAAAATACCGTGTTCGTAAAAAATAGATGTCATTACTGTGTGATACTGAGAAAGCAATCCTACTCCAAGATTAGCCGGTTGACTTTTCTGGTAGGTTCCTCAGAGGTTGCAGCTAAGGTCTGACACTGTGCAGTCTTCTGAATCGTGTCACGTAGATTTTTCTCTCCCAACATCTTTACTGCCTGCCTTACCCTAGTAATTGAAAGATGGCTCAGGTTACCAGCTGCTTCTGTGAAATGTTGGCTTTTGGATAGAGGCACCACTGGGAGAAATCAAACAGAACAAAAAAGCCCAAAACAAAAAGAAAATTGAGTGAAGCAATAAGTCTTTACAAGCAAAAAAGCACCATTGTAAGAACCAATCCAACATTTCGGTAAAGGGTTTTTATTATCATCATCACATGAAGTAAAAGGACACCAAAAAGGTAACCCAGTTTTAAAACCAGCAGAAAACGGACTCCTTATTGTGAAAATGTACATCAGACATAAGGCTTGGCAGAAAGATAATTCAGGGGTAATAATGCAAGGAATATTACTGCAGAAAATATGGGAATGGGGGAACCCTTGTTTTAAGCCAGCTAAATAGACAAAAGTATGACCAAAGTTTCCCCTGCGTAATTCTGTCATGGATCATTTTGTTTTCCACTAGATTAGCAATAAATGCAGAAACTATCTCAATTTTCTTTTACATTTTTCTGTTTGGGCTTTGTCTTTCTCAGAGGCTGCCATCCCATTTATTCTGGCTTCTGAGGTTTAATGCAGTACAAACATGATGCATGAAGGTCATTCTGCGAGGCTGAATTACTTACATGCAGGGCCTGTGCGTCTTGTGACATGGGGAGAATGATGACACATACAGAAAGGGAGCTAATGACCTTAAAATGAATGTGTAGCTATCTTGGAATGGAGATATTGAAATAAGGTTTCTGTAAGGACTTTAATAACACAGAACTCTTGAACTATTTTAATAATTGTTCTGGATAACAAGTACAAGCATGGTGACATTCTGCCAGATCCTACCAGGGCACATTTATACTGCAAGTGGTGCCCACTATAAATCTTATGGGTTCAGCCTAGATGAGTTTTCAGAACTCTTTTCCAGATGTGCATTTTCAAAATAAAAGACTACAGCACTGCAACTCTCCGAATACCTCGTCAGCCTGGCCTGTAATATTAGGTTCATTTTATTTATTTTTTTCATTTTACAATAAAAGGAAATATATGTCTTTCTTTTTGTTATACTGTAATGTATGCCATTCCATGGGATTGCATGTGCACCTAAGAATGGTAAGGCCCAATTTCTGATTTTTATAAGGGGGACCCGGGCGTAACAAGGGAAACCTGGGCCCAAAACCAAAAATTTTGGATGGGGCCCCCGCTCCCCCACCAGAACATTTACCGGGACCCTTAATTCATGCATTACAAATAAAACAAGGAAATACAAAAAAAGATTAACACCACATAACTGACCCAAAAAAATCCCTTTACCCATATTAACATTACCAAAAAGCATTGCTACATATGGACCGATTTTACTGCCAGAACAAGACCACAAATTCCACCAATATGACAATACCCCATACTATTGTAATAAAGATTTAAAATTACAGCCATATGTGGTAATACTAGAGTACACAGGTGTCCTACAAAATTGTGAAACCTCCAAACAGTACCCTAAAGTGGTAACACCTGTACACGATCTGCAGACATGTAAGTGATTACAGTGCAGTTACATCTTTTGACTCGCAGGTGATGTTTCTCTACCGAGTCGTTGACTTTCCCTTGTGTTCTGCATCCAGTCCCGACCACCATGATGACTTCTCCCGGCCACTCGTAGCCAGGGGTATATAGACAGACAGGGTGGGCTATATATATAGGCAGGCAGGGGAAAATAGGCAGGCAGGGTGGGCTATATATATAGGTGGACAGGCAGGGGTATATAGGCAGGCTGGTGGGCTATACAGGCAGACAAGGCAGGAAAAATAAGAAATCACTTACTTACCTCTGTCCACACTCCCTCGATGCGCTGCGTTCTGGCTGCTGTGCTCAGCATGGGTGGTGCGAACATGTGACATAATCGCGCCGCCCACGTGATCACTGAAAGCCGGCAGGGGAAATAACAGAGGGGAGCATTGCTCCGTTCTGCTGCTACCGGTCAGCGCTGCCTTTAAACGCTCGGGCCGGAGGGCCCGGACATTCAGAGGCGGGATACGCCAGGCCCCTCTGCTTCGCGCCTGCTGCAGTGAACTGTTAATTTCACTGCCGGAAGGCCCAGGAGCAGTGTTACCGGGGTAGCAGACGTAGAAGCGGCTGCCCCGGGGCCCGGGCCCCCTAAGAGCCTGGGTCCCATGGCAGCTGCTATTTCTGCTACCCTGGTAGTTACGCCCCTGGAGGCTACTTATCTGTAAGAAGGTTCAGACTGGTCCAAAGGGGAAACCCTGGGTGGACCCCTGGCTTGGTGGGTCTGGGGAGTTTTTCAGGGAGAAAGGCAGAGATAAAGTGGCAGAAAGCAAGAATCAAAGTATAAGAGTCTTGTGCAAGATGAGGAGACATTTAGTGGAATTGTAGGGTTGGCATCGAAAATCAACTCCACTAGTGAGCCCCAAGGATCAACTTCACTGGTAGACCCCAAAAATCAACTCCACTGATGGGCCAAAACAATCAACTCCACTGGTGAGCCCCAACAATCAACACCACTGGTTGGACCCATGAATCAGCTCCACTGGTGAGCCCCGAGAATCAACTTCAGTGGTGGATCCCAAGAATCAACTTCAGTGGTAAGCTCCAGGCACTTTAGTCTGACATGGTCTTTAACTCATTTTTAAAGTATGCAAAATTCATATACCTTGTTAAATACCTGGGCAGTTTTTCAGTAGAACCGTCAAAAACCGAGCCAAAAACCCGCTGAGCGGTATACATAGACTTCAGTAGTAAATTTTCCCCGCTCTGTCGTTTTTTGCATCATGTTACAAAAAATGACCAGAAGCAAGAACGAGCAGAAAAAAAAGTTCTGAGGAGACTACAGATTGTTTCTACTATTCAAGTCTATGGGACCTGTTTTCAGTAGTTTTTTTTCAGCGAAAACGAAAAACGCTGAAAAACGAGCGTTTTTGTGTGCTGCGTAGACATTGCCTAACAGAAATTAACAACTTTTACTGACCACTAAATGGCAAACACTATGTGGAAAGAAACAAAGTACATACTGTATGTAACACCCTTCTGTGCCAACTTCCATAAGCAGGAGGTCTTGTAGTTTTCCTTACTATAGTACAGTGCCTCCTTCTAAATCTTCCCAGGGAGCTCTGTTGAAACACCCCTGGGACTTCCTTTATTCCCAGGGGTAGACTACTTATTTTTGTTGATATAGTAGCTGTATGATGGCTTATTTTTGTAGGATGAGTTCTATTGTTGCCACTTTTTTAGTACATTACTTAATAATGTTCCACCAATATTCTCAGATCTTTATCAATTATAGAATGTGTTTCCATGGCTCAATCAAATAACCTTACATTTATCCTCATTAAACTTCATTAGCCATTTCACCTCCCAAGTGTTTAGATTCTCCAAATCTCATTCTAATATCATATTATCCTTCAACCTGTTTACTACTTTACAGAGCTTGGGATTGATAAGGCCGAAAATTCATGTTAAGTCTCGATATGCCGGTTTCCAAATTCTTGTTTATCCCTGAAAAATGACAGGTGACATCATGCAGATCCAGATTCCTTCTCTCTCTTTGTTTAAGTTCACAAACACAGATTTGTATGCAGGTGCTCAGAGGTGTGGTAACAGGAACAGAATCATCATTACTTCATATTAGAACTAGAAATATGATTGACTTCATTTATTCGTAAGACAGTATTATTGGTAACCTTTTTGATAATCAAACTTCCGATAGGTAGGGGGTGACCTTTTAATAATTATTTCGCTACACATCACCAGATGTTCAAATTTGGTCATTTCTAGACATTTCCTTACGTATAGGAAAACCCCTCGTCTGAAATAATTGTTTCATATTCTTTTTGAAAACTAAGAACAGGCTGATTCGCTGAGTGGGTCTTTTTTATAGTCATCTACCAATTGTTTTGGTTATTAAAGGGAATGTGTCATCAAAAAATGACTTATTGTTTAACTCACATTTTTATGTTAAACACATTTTTTAGGAATTTTTGGTTATGTTTTTTTTAATTTTCCATATCACTTTCAATATATTTTTAATAATTCTTCAGTCCTGCAGTTTTCACTTTGGCCACTAGGCCTAATAATCGTATGACACTTCCTGTTCTCTTTAGAGAGCTTTTCAGCAGTGTGCTCATTATCAGTAAAAGCAGGGTCACACTGAAAGGAGACACCATTGTGTACAAATAACACAGAATGCACCAGTCACAAGAGGAGATGTCACAGCTCCCCCTCTCCCCTCCCTTCACAGTGAAAACTCTCCTATACAAGTCTATGGGACAGAAACAGTCTTAAGAATCCTATGGGCATGAAGCTGCTGTAAAGTATCTCTCTGACTGCTGTTAAAGCAGTGCAAGCAAGAATGTCTTCCCCACAATAATATATAGACGGCTGAATAGAGAAATCTACAATCAGGAAATAAAAACGGCTACGAATAAAAGAATATGGATCAGGGTCTTGATTTAATAAGTAAAAAAAAAAAATTGGCAACAGATTCCCTTTAACTAGCAAGAGTGGCATCTTATCAAACTGGAAGAATTTTATAGTTTTAGGAACACCAGAAATTAAGTCCTGACATATTAAAACAATTTATCTTATAAACAATACGTACCAGTTGCAATCAGTGTCCAACAGAAGAATAGGTCATTTCAGCTGAATAATGAATTTCTCTGATGTCTGGTTGAGAATTACATACACTTTATTTCAAGAATAGAAAACTAGTCAAATTGTTTAACCCTTTAATCCTTGGCCTAGGGGTATTTCCCTATCAGTATAGTTCCAAATATTGAAATTGTACTCTGTATGTCCTCTACATGGTAATTGATATACATAGTAATAAAAAGTTTCCACTAAAACTATTTTTCCCCACACATCTATACCCCCGTCGGGGGATGCCTATTAATAACCACATTGTTCCCTATCAGCAAAATTAACTTTTTTACATACACTACCCAAAAGTTAGGGATTTTTGGGTTTTGGGTTTTGAAATTAAGGAGAACAAAAAATTTCTTTTTTTTTTTTTTAATGAACTAAATGACCCATCCTTCCCTTTAGATGCACTGTCCGCTGTTGAATGTTTAAATACTTTTTTGCACAACTTCCTAACCTTAAAAAGGACTTAAGGGAAAAAATTTTTCCAACAGTGTTTGATCCCAATCACCCAATAAATTTGGGGGTTTAAATTTTGAATTTGGATTTAAACAGCCTCCTCATCATGCGTCACTTTTTGACTTCAAAGACCAAACAACACCTACAAATATCAACAGTACCTCACCATTGTGAATATTTTGACAATTTAAAAAAAAAAAAAAAATGTTTTGGGGGCGTGGCTAATCATGCAAGAGTGAAGACGTGTGGGGGTCTGACTCCGTGCAGAACCAACACTTTCCCCACACCGAGCAGCCAAATGAGGCAAAAAAAAACCAAAAAGGGTTTTTTTTTCCCTCGCGGGACTCAGCCTTCTTCCCCTGGATGCCCTCTCCAAATTTTCGCCCCTTTTCAGGCTTGCAAAAGACGAGAATTTTTTCCCGCGCTCCGGACTTTGGGGGCCCCTACCGGCTGCGGCCTCGGGGGGAGAGGACTCTGCGCTCGGCGCTTCGGCCCCGGGGTGTGACCCTCTCGGCTCCCCACAATGACCCGACGCCAACCCACAAAAGAAGACGCCCATTCTCAGTCACGTGACCCCCCGGACCGCGGGAAACCCGGGCCAAAACCCGCTGATCCTCCAGCGACGGAGACCGGAGAAAATGGCGGCCCACGAGAGGCCCGCAACGGTATTTTGAGGCGGCCGGGGCTGCGGCTCCCGACACCGAGGGCCCCCCATTACAAAACCGGTGCACCTGCTTGTCCCATGAAGAGGGGAAACCCCCCCAGGGCTTATTTCCCCACCATTGTGCCCCCAGCCCGGATGCTCATCAGCCTCACAGCACCTCGGGGGCCGGGCGGCAGAGGCTTTGCCCCCCCTTAGGGCACCCCCCCCCCAATTGCATTTGGAGGCGACGGGGAAACTAAAGGGAAAAAAACCCCCAACACAGAAGGGCACAGAAACCAGACCATGGCCCCAAACGGCCCCCCTTCCAACGGGGTGCACCACTCCTTTTTGGGCCCCAATAGCCAAGACACAAAGGGCCCCTTTAAAACCTTGCTCAAAGGGGCCCAAAACAACTCCACCAAAAAAAAATGGGGGGCCCAGCCCCCGAAAACCCTCCATGGACCCCCCAAACCCCCCGGGCCTCTAAGGGTCACAACTCACACCCTTTTCCTTTTCCTGGCCCTGGAGAGGGCCAAAACCCAAAAAAATCCCGAAGGAACCCTTTTATGTTTCTCAGCGCTGGGAGAGGGGGAAATTGGGTCCTAAAGTGATTTTGGGGTTGGGGGCGGGCCCACTGGGGGGGAAAACCCCGGGGGGTCCCTTTTTTACAGCTCTGACCCCCAAACGCATTTCCCCCCTGTTACCCTGACAAACCCAGAAACCTTGCTCAATACAAAGCACCCTTTCCCTGGTTTGGCTAGCCCCAACTCATCCCCTTGGGGAGGCGGGTCCGTTGAAAACCCCCACCCCCCATTGTTTGGCCCGTCACGGCCCCAAAATATCAGGGTCCCCCCCGCGGAAAGAAAACCCTGCTTGACACAAACCCCTGGCCTTCCGGGCCCCCAGAAGCCACCCCTGCTCCCCTAAAAAGAGTCCCCCCCCGGGCTAAAGGGCACGCGTCCTTGCGGGCCCCCCCAACCGTTTTTAAAAACCCTTGCACAAGTTTCTCAGCTTTCCCCGGGAGACGGGAAATTGAACCCAAACCCCAGCCAAGGGTTATACCCCTTAAACCCGTAAAGTACAAACCGGGGAGAAGCTCAAGAATCAACCAACCTGATCAAAGCGAGTCGGGCAGATTTCCCCATCCTGACCAGACCAAGCCCCAAATTTCCAGCGGGCCCTGTCCAAATGGAAACTTAGAAAAACCGGGCTTTAAAGGGGAATAATGTCGGGACAGAGGTCGCCCAAATTTTTTAAACTCCCGACAAAATTTTTCCCTACTCTAACCAAAGTTTTCAAATTAAATTACTCGGTCGCCCAAAGACACCACAATTGAATTTAAATCGAGCCCCCCGGGCCGTTGGGGCCGCAAAAAAAGTCAAGACGAGCCCAAAACCAGAGACATAAATATGCCGCAATCCACCGAAAATATCTTTCAAACAAGAGATAAAGAGAAAGCCCCGGTTGATGCAGAATGTCGAATTTAAAGGGCCGTCAGTTTGGGGAGTTTTTCCCTGACCCTCTCCAGGCGCACTTTGGGGCAGGGGGTTTGCAGTTAACCCGCTTCTATCTGCACTCCCCCATAATATTCAAAAAGGTGGGGATACCCCCTTCTCTCTCCAAAAACGACTGAGGGACAAGACCCTGATCTTCCGGTCCCCTAAAACCCCTTTCCACCCTTCACATCTCACTTAATCTCCCAGACATCCCCCCCCCCGGACTGGCCCTGCGGCACTCTCTCGGATGCCCCCCCCCTTTGGAAAGGCAGATGTCGAGTCCTACTGCCCAACGCCCCCCCCTTCAGGGGCTTCCGAAGCCCACACTCCCCGCAAACATCGCAGAACCCCCAGATGACGCATGGACGATCCGCGCCCCTCACCGCGATCCTGGGGTTTCCCGAAAGAGAGTGGCTCTCCAGGACGAGGAAATTTAAAGGCGCTCTAACAACCCCCCCCAATGGATCACCTCTTTGAGGAGACCAGGGGGGTTTTCCCCATGGACCCCTTCAGGTTTTTTGGGATGACCCCCTTCAAATTTGGGGCCCTTTATTTTTAAAACCCCCGGACCCCAAGATCCCTTTTTTTTTAAACCCCTGTGTTTTTATGACAATAAATCTGCTGGGGCGGGAGGTGATGGACTTTTGGGAACCCCCCTTTTTTTTTTTTTTTTCTCCCCCTCTTATCCCCCCTTTTTTTTCCCCCCTAACCCCCCCCCCCCCCCCCATACCCCATCTGCTCTCCCCCCCTTCATCCCCCCCTTTCCCTTGTACCCGCTCCTAATGACGATCACCCCATCACAAAACCTTCTGTCAATAAAAGTTTACAAGCTCAGGGATCTTTGGGGTTTTAAAATTTTTTAAAAAGTTCCCGACCTCCTGTAGGTTTTTAAAAGTAATACCCCCGAAAGTTTAGGCCCCAAGGGGGGAAAAATCAAATGGCCTTAAAACAGTTTATTTTATCTGCACAAAATTTTTTAAAATTTGGTCCCCCTTCCCAAAGGGGGTTGGGTTTTAATTTGGAAACTTGATTTTAAAGTTCTCGAAGTTTTTTTTGTTTTTTACCGGGCGGTTCAAAAATTGGCCAAAAGGGGGAAAACTTATTCCCGGGGTCCCCGGAATTTTGCCCCAGGGAAAACTACCTAAGGCTAATCTTTGGGGCCCCCCCCTTAAATGTAAGGGTTTTTAAAGTTCCCGAGAAGAGATCAAAAATTAAATGTACCTCTTCTAAACAGCGATCTCAAGTGGGATGTTTACCCGGAACCCACCTGTTAACTCCCCCTTTTTCAAGGAAATTGCAACCGATAATTTCCCTGTTTTGGTTCCCTTTTATTTGCTCTAAATTTCCCAAAACGAAAGTGGGGCCATAATTTTTTTTATTTAAATCTTTGCCGGTTTAAAAAATTAGATGTTTTTTTTTTTTTGAATGATAGCTAGAGGGGAAACCCTTTTTCAGGTTTAAATTACCGGCCATCTCCAAAAACCCTGGCCCAAATATTTAAGCCCCCAACACGGGCCAACAAAACCCCTTCCCTTTTCCAAGGGATGGGTTTCCTCACAAAATTCCTCAAGGGAACATTTAAAACTCTTTTTGGGGATTTTAAATTTTTTTAATGTACCCACATCTGACACCTCGAAAGGGAGAACCCCCAAACCCAAGCAATTTTCCTCAACAAGGTTAAAAAATCTGTTTTGAAAATGCAGCTGATTTATGTGTGGGGCTAAAGCACCCCCAAAAAGGGAAATAAAAACATTCTTCCCCCATACCCATACAGCCTTATAGATTTGATTTTCCCGCAACATTCCCCTCCCCCCAAATACCCCTTGTAGTTGCCCCAGGGTAGGGGCGGCAAGGGCTTTTTCTGACCATAAACCCCATACACTGGCGAAATTTTTCCCCCCCTAAGGGTTTTAGGCGCACCCCTTTCCCTGGAAAAAATTTTAATGAACCCCCATGAATGAAATTTGTTAAAGCTTTCTTAACCTACAGCGAGCGATCAAAAACGTTCAAATTAAAGGACCATCCCCTCAGATCCCACCCCCACCCCCCAAAACCAAAAGGGGAAACTCTCAAATGTCTTATACGGGGGTGCCATTAAAACACGGGGCTCGGCCCTTAAAAAAAAACGGCAAAAAACAAAAAAACTGCAGTCTCTTTGGCGCATTTGCGATGCAGGAGGCGGCACACCCAAACCACGGGGGCCCGAGGCAGAACTCAAGTTAAACCCCCCAAACATTATACAAATTTTTTTCAGCTCAAAGGGGCCCCAGAAAAAGAATATCGCCCAGTTTTTGCCTTTAGCCAAAATTTTTTACAATTAAACCTGGGTAACAAGCCGGGTAAAAATTCCCTTGGGTCGGCGCTCAGGGGCAAAATGGGGTTCCCTGTTTGTCCCCCGCGGGTTTAAAAATTTTGGATAAAAGCAATTGGGACACCCAAAATGAGGAGGGTTCGATCGGGGCTTTCCCCCCAAATACAAACGGGTTTGTACCAATTTTTCTCCCCCTAAAAGCAGCCAATCCCCCGGGGCCTTTCCCCCAATGTTTTGGAAATGTATCCCCGAAGACATAACTACAAAGAACCCGCAGTTCCCCAAACCCCCTCACAGTCTCCCCCTCCCTTTGGGGGAACCCTTTATGGTTGAAGGGGCAAACACAAGGGAAACTCATCGAGCCTTCCCGGGGAAAAAGGGCCCCGGCCCAGATTTTACACCACACCAAAAATTTCAAAATCTTAAAGGGGGAAATTGCTGGAAAACCTTTCTCAGGGGTTTCCAATACATTCTTCCCGGGAAGCCCGCCGTTTGATCCAGCCTTTTTTGGGGGGCCAATAAACAAAGGGATTCCCAAGGGAGGGGAGAGACAAAACAATTAAAAAACCTTTTACCCTGATGCATCAGATTCGAACGGGAAAAAAATACCATGTGTGAATTTTTAAAACTTTTACCCGAAAAAAAAACGTTTGACCAATGTCCCGGGGCCCCTTTCCCCCCGTGGATGTTAGAACTATGGGACTGGGGCCTAAAAGAGGGAACGAATCTCACCTTAAATACTCCCCCCTTTCCACAAGCCCCCAAAAAACGTGTTAAAAACCCCCCGGTTTTATTGGGCGAACCAGTGGTTGGTTTCGGAAAGGAACCAGACAGGGGCCCCCTTTTTTCCCCCCGATCCTTTTAAAATACTCCCATGGGAGCACTTAAATCCAATTGGGTATTTTATTTGTGATCCCCCCTTTACAGTGGTCCAATTGGGGGTCTTTTTGGGAAATGTTTTTGCCTTCCCCCAGTGAACCCTTTCCCTGTACAAGAAATTTGCCATAACTCACCCCTTTCCCGCCTTCAATTTGAGCCTTGGAGGAAAAAAAAGTAAGGGTCCCGCAATCCCCAAAATTTAACATGACAAAAAACATTGCTATTTGGGCCCCTTTAAAAATTTCCCGAGCAGACCCTTTGGGTTTACAAAGCATCTTCCCACCCCCTTTACCCCCGGGCCAAGACATCCTTTCCCTACCTTGGGGGTAAAAAATTTCCGCTGGGCCCCGAAAAGATTTTTGAATACAATTTTTTCCCCAAAAAATTTCGCAAAATATCCCAGGACCTCCTGAAATGGATAGGAGAGATTTCTCCTGGATAGGCAGGATCCTATACCTCTTTCAGGCCGTACCTATCCTGCTACCCAAAACATTTTTTGTGTCACTGAGACAATTGGTCAACCGCTTTGTATGGGCGCAGAAGCACCCTAGAATAGCCCAGTCCACCTTGACTCGTTCTAAGCTAGAAGACAGATTGTCCCTTCCCGACTTTCATGCCTATTACTTGGCGTCTGTAGTGGTCCAAATACTGGATAGCTTTCGCAACACAAAGACCAAACTGTGGATTCAGCTTGAATCTCAGATTTATAAGGCGCCAGTAGCGGGTCTCCCTTGGCTTCCCCCGGCACTGCTACTGAAAAGATTGCTTCTAGGCACCCCCCTGGTGACATAAATGTCAATTTGGGTGTGTAGGACTTATGGCTCTAAGATGCGCCTCATAAATCCGGGAGGTCCTTGCTCACCACTGGTAAACAACCCCTGGCCCTGATCCTTGAGGCTCCCTCTTTCTCGCCTTTGGGAGGAGAAGCTGCCCAGTCGGTTTTCGCTGGGGTGATTTCCGCAAACCCTTAAAGAGTTATGATGACCTGGTGGGGTTCCGACAAACTGCAACTGTTTTCAAGATTTCAATACTCCCCAGCTTCGGAGTTTATACTCCAGGTGCCAGTCGGCCCCTTTATATTCAGTGGTCGGCCACGACATTTGAACGTGTGTTGGGGCAGTACTCGGAAAGACGAGCCCCTTTTAGGTCTTTACAAAATGCTTATTTGACTAACCCCAGAAGGATAGACTTCCTTTCCAAAAAGGGAGTTGGGAGCAGGAATTGGGGGTTTCGCTCCGGAGGAGGAGTGGGGCAGGGCCTTTGCTTTAACACATACATCCTCCATATCCACAAAAACAAAAATTAAATTATAAAATCTTGACGGGGTGGTACAGGTCCCACCCCTGTTGAAAACCCTACCCGACCACCCAAAATCTTTGTTGGCCTGGGGTTTTGGGCAGAGGAAACAATGACCCATATTGGTGGAGCGGTCCCACTACCGGCCTTTTGGTTAATTTTATTGATGCAATTGAGATATCACAGGATTAAGTTCCCAACTAATCTAGCCCCCTTTTTCTTTTTCATCCCCTCTCCAATTCGACGTAAAAAAAAACCCCACTCCATTAAAATTCAGCCAAAATAGTGTTTCCCAGGGTTGTGGCGCTCCACCCCACTCCTCTATTCGGACGGGTTTAAGGAAGCCAATCGATTCAGAGAAGGGAAGAATTCATGCCCCCCTGATCGGACAAAACAGTACCTCCAAACAGGGAAGACGGGTAACCTTCTCAGATCGGATCATTCCCGCACTCCTCCTAAAAAGAGGTACAACTCTACCTCCCATCGCCGTGCAATCCCCTGAATGGGCCCGCAGGTTTTATGGACACTTTTTTATGTTTGCTATTTTTTTTATTTCCTGATACACTCCTTTGGCAAGAATAGAAGTAGATCTATTTCAATATAGAGCAATGCATTATCTGCATTTTTAAATGAGGTGGCCCCTTCCCGGAGGAAACTTTTAAAACCGGGGAAACCCCCTCCCCTCAGGCACTTGATCCTGGGTGGCGACCTTTTACCCCCTCCCCTCTCCCGCTTATAGGATTTTTTTTTTTTTTTTTTGTTTTTACTATTATATTTTATTCCACTGCATAAACATTTTCAAATCAGTCGCGATTGCTCATCCTGCTCTTGTATGATAATTTCACATTGTATGCTTGACTTTAAAAAGTCATGCAAAATCATTGAATGAGAATGAAATGACCTGACTCTATGCCCTTGTCAATCCTTTTCTTGTTCAATAAAGCTTGTTTTTGAATACGGAAAAAAAAATGTTTTTAGGTGGCAAATATGATTTATTCACGTGAGGTGATGCCTGTAAAAAAGAGGTATGGCCTGTAAAATGGGATGTATCATGTAAGATAGTTGTGTAGTTTCTTTTTCTTCAATCGGTATCATCATCATCATCTTTCAAAACAGACAATTGTGAGGAACTGACAACAGACTCTTTTGCTGTTTTTAATCTTTAAAAAGGAAGATGTTGTTAACTTTTAAATACAAACATATGAGGATTGTACCATGACAAGAAATTTTTCACCTCAAACCGAATAGCTGAAGCACCCTCTGTATTATAGCACACAACACATATCTCAACACACTCCTCAGAAACTGACGCCTTTGGCAGTTTGACATGACTTTCTAGCACTCTTCCTTCAGCAAGACTGGACAGAAAAAATATAATTGGCAGGTGTACATATAAAGACTAATTGGAAGATTAGAAATAACGATAAATAACCCAGTGCATAAGCTGCTTACCTCTTCTGCTCCACCAATGAGATAACCAAATTACGTAGCATAAAAGTTAAACTGAGGATGCAGAATGGATTCCGGAATAAGCTAAAATGCAGCATTGTTGAAATCTCACGAGATCTCAGCACTTTTGCACAAGTATAATCAGGCCACAGCTAGAAGGCTAAAAATGAAACCCTGCACACGCACAGAAGTGGAACGACGCATAAATAAACAGCTAGGGCGACATGTGTAAACGAGGCTGCGCCAGATATCTGCCGTCTTTACAGCCCGACCTCAGGCGCAGCCCTGTTCATACATTTTTAAATTGGGGCGCACTAGAACCATTGCGGAGCCACATATTTGTAGCTTCGCTACGGCATTTCTGGGTGTATTACAGCTGGAACAGGCATACCACTTTCAAAGTGGTATACCTTATCCAGAACTGTCGCACGAGTGCTACAATGTGCCTGAGTTATGACCCGCTGTATAGCGAATTCATAAATCACACACATTCTATTAACTTATTATGCGCATGAAATTTGGCACCAGGTAGTTACACTGCGTCAGCAAGGTCTCTCCTGAGCAAATATTTCATACAGGACTGGGATTTCCAGATGTGCTATTTAAGCTCGTTTGTAGAAGCACAAAAAATGTGCAATGCTGAGGTCCATAGATGCAGTGATCGTCTAAGGAAACTTAATGCAGCAGATGAAAGATACATTGGGCAACATATATGATTTTTGGCGCCCAGGCACCATTTTTAGTAGTGTAGAATGCGCCTGAATGTATGAACCTGTTCGACTGCGGGTCATAAATCAGGCGCTTTTTAGCTACAAAGCAACACTTCTGGCTCAGGTAAACCACTTTTCAAGTGCTGTACCTGTTCCAGCAGTAATGCACCTGGATTTGCTGTGCTCCAGCTATACAAGTGTAGCTGCGTACGGGTGTAGTGGGACACGCCTCCAGCCTGCCCCCAATCTCAGGCGCATTACAGAGTGCCGTGGACCCTTTGTAATGTGCCTGATATTGGAGTGCACCTGTTTAGAAATATAGCGAATTAGGACGGCACCAGTTTTTGGGCTGAAAAGACACCAGACATCCGGCGCAGCCCTGTTCATACATGTCGCCCATCATGTTTACTCAACTTCCAAATTGGAAGATGTCTAGCGGTGCTATTAACTCAGAACTGACAGACAGCAGTGCTACCAGGTACACTCAGCTCCTGGCCAGAAGTGGAAGAATTGTGGCCCAAAAGCCATAACTTTAATATGGAAACAAGGCCAAGCAACTGTACACAGAAAAAGATAGGCAGTGGGGTGCAGAAAATGGCAGCAGCAGTTCTGAACTAAAAACATTCTTACTTTGGAGCATTTTTACCACTGTTGCTTAACATCTTTGCACAGTTCTGTAGAAAATGATCTCATAGGCCTCGTTCACACGGCTTATTCTGGGACTGATTGGAGCCGTACTGCTCGCCGTATTTGCGCTGCAGTACGGCTGGAATCCGTCCCAGCCATTACGGTAATCCACAGTTCTCAAAGAGAACTGTGGGTTCCGTCTCTCCTC